>JAIUZE010004624.1:0-13011 GCA_022085475.1 Heliosperma pusillum | reverse complement strand
AGTATGATGCTTGAATTCATGCCTTATACTATGAACTTATGGTCTTATTATGATAATTTAGCATTAGTACCCTAGGAAGTAGCCAAATTCATGATTCAAGTATATGTTGCTCACCTAATTAACATATTGCTATGCTTATAACATCCATTTGTGCTTAAAGATAGCATGACAATGTTTTACTAAGGTCACTATACTTGAATTTGTGCTTAAAGCTTAGTATTATAACACTTATGCTATCCACTTGTGTTTACAAATGAAGTGTTTTTAATACTAGTTATTTGTAGAAAATGGCACCTACACTAAGGAAATCAAAGAGGGCAAGAACCTCCACTCAAGGAGAGAGTAGTAGAGCACAAGAGGAGGATATTGAAATGCTTGATGCTAATGAACAACCCGAGAATCAAGGGAATGCTATGCATGATCCTAGTTTCCCGGATGTACAATTTAGCTCACATGAGCAATGACAAAAATGGTGCGTACTTAAAAGCAAAGGTATGAGGGCTACTAAGTTCCTCAACGTTTCTTCTTTAAGGCATATGAAACTTCTTGAGCATGTTAAAGTGTTGTTTAGGGGTCTAAGTATGAGTGCTAGCATGAACTTTAGCTATGAGACTTTCCCCCAATTAACTCTTGAATTTTTGAGCTCATTTGAGTTGCATCGGTCTAGAAATAGAAACACTATGCCCCAAGTTCGGTTTCGTTTGTTCAATGACGATTATAGTATGAACTTGGAGCACTTTGCTAGTTATTTTGGTCTTACCACTGCAAACACTGTTATCTCACCTCCGGAAAGCTTTGATGTTAGCCTGCTTTGGAGTGCTATTTCGACTTACCCTGTCTCTCGTTGGGACCACATCCCACACCAACATTTACATCATCCCGCCATTAGAATCTGGCAAAGATTCATGGGATGGACCTTTTTGGACCGTGCTGAACCTCATTTGGTGAGACGAGTAGAGTTAGAAATGTTAGGAGGATTTTTGAATGTAGATGGTGGTGTACCATGGTCTGTTAGTATACCGTATCATTTTGCTGTTCAGTTGACCAAAGCTGTTAATCCTAAGAACACAGCCATTGTCTATGGAGGTCTTATCACTCACTTAGCTATGAGAGTTTGTGGCTTTAACCAAGCCACCACCGACCTTCAGGCATTGACTACACCTCCCACCGAGATGGGAAATGGGTTAGATTATGCATACTTTGTTCAGCTCAACTGGTTTCGTGCTTCTCACCCCCATATGATTTGGAGGATTGCTGGCCGTGACTTGGTCAAGTTGATCGCCGAGTTAGAGCAAATTCCATTTCTTCGGCAGCGACCTCCACTTCAAGAGGGTGAGGCTATCTTACCTCGACCTACCTATTACCTCCCAGTTGGGGATATTACTCCCATTGACCCCCCTGTTCAGCTTAGATCCAGTCGCCCTGAGGTTGGATCATCCTCTCACTCGACCCATGTTGAGGGCGATGTAGCCGCCATGTTTGAAGCTTTAACATTGTCTGTCAATAGAACTCAGTCCGACCAACAGCTTGCTTTGCACCCCATATATGACCACTTTGCTAGGCAAGGTGTGATTAGACCGGAGGGCCCCCACCCGTCTTTTTATACTTGGCCCGAGGGGAGGTATGGTGCTGCTTATGGTGCAGGTGTGCCGCGAACCGGACCGGATTATTGTGGAACCGACTATGGCGTAGAGAGGTTTGGAGGGTATGGAGGTGATTTTCCTGATCACCAAGTGGAGGAGTATCAAACCTTTGGAGCCAGCAACCCAACCGGGATCTTTTCTTCTCATGGTAGTTATCATTCTGCAGATGATACCCACTATGCAGATGCTTCTGGATCCGAACCCGAGCCACCTCCTTCTGAGAGGAGAGGCCGTGGCTGGTGGCCTTTGTGATTTGATGATGAACTCCCCTTGTTTATACTAGCTTGGGGGAGGCTGGCCATTTTGTAAGAATTTTATTCCTTTTCTTTATTTTTCACATTTTTAGTTTTATTTTGCCTTTTTCCCATTAGAATTTCATATCGTTTCTCTGTTCCATGTGCTGTCAACCGTTTCTCGGTTTGATTCTGTTATAATTGCATGCACATTGAGGACAATGTGAAGTTTTAGCTTGGGGGAGGATTTGCATTTAGGAACTGCATTTAGGATTGCATTTAGATTTTTAGTTTTCTTTTTAGTTTATTTTCTTTTAGTTTTCTTAATTTCTTTTTAGTTTTTATAGGAAAAAATTTCGAAAAAAACAAAAAGAAAAGATCATTTCCATCTTACATTTCTCATTTTGTAGTTTTTATAAGCTGATGTTTCGTTTTATTATGAGGAATTGTGCATTCATGGGGATGTCTTGTACACAATAGATAGGGAATTGCATTTGGACTTAATTAAGCTTGATCTTGACTTTGGCAAGCTACTCATATTGTAAGGTAGAGCCTCCAGTGGTCGGTACATCTGAACCCGATCCCAGTTTAGGAGTGAGTAGTTTCTCCTTATAGTCTGTGTTATATCAAAACGCATAAGTATGATTTTTATTCCATTTTCTATAAGTATTACTGTCATGATCTACATTTTGAAGCCATTCAATCTCTTGTTCACCTTTCAAAAAAAAAAAATTAAAAAAAAAAAACACCCTTCTTTCTAGCTACATTATAAATTTGCCTACCCTTGTTGAGCTAGTAACCGACTATATGTGTAGGGGTGTTCTATGGTTTTGCGATGTTATGATAATGCCACCATTTGGTGTGAGCTGTCTCGGGATTACTGATTTCCGGGTTTTTGGTGAAAGAGAGAAAAAGGAGAAAAAAAAGAGCTTTGAAAAATTATGGAAAAAGAAAAATGAAAAATGAAATTGAAAGCTCAAAAGAAAAGAAAAGAAAAGAGGAAAAACGCTTCCATGAAATGAAAAGAAAAAATTATGGGAAGTCGTATCTTGATTCTAATGTTTAATAAGCCAATATGCTGCTTTTGGCTTTGACTATTATCGATGGGAATTGGTATGATTTGGACTGAGTATCCACTACACATTTTGGTTATTACTAGCTTGACTTTAAGCTCCACATGACCAAATTCATTTGTCCACTTTCTTACCCAAATTTCCCAAGCATCTTCTGTGCTTTACTAGTGCTTCTTACATTATAATTTGATCATGATTAGTTTTACTTAATGATTTCGGATTGTCTACCATACTAGACTGCAGGCACATTCTTATAAGTTGTAGATAGGTGAGTGTCACTTCAAATTTGAACCAATATTTCCTCTTTTACAAAAATTTGAGTGATGAGTGTACCGTGAGAGTCCATTGTCAAAAGATCATGCAAGAGCTGCAAAAAGGTCCGAAGAATATTTTCTATGCTGCGCCGTTATGTAAATCTCAACCATGTTTCGCATTTTTCTTTCGCCCTTGTTGCTGTGGGTTTATGATTCATCTACTTATTAGAGCTTACTTTTTGAGATTTGCATGATAGATTGATCATCGTTAGCTACCCTTGTCCTAGTTATGCTTGTTATATTTGCTTGAGGACAAGCAAGGGTTTAGTTTGGGGGAGTTTGATAAGTGATATTTTGTATTGATTTATCCCCCGTTTTAGCTCGATTTCTATACGATTTATGCACTTTGTTAAGTGATTAACGAGCTAATATTGCTATTCTAGTTGTTTTGCGTGTTTTGACTCGTTTTATAGGAAATGAAGCGGTTTTGCTATATTTTCCTACTTTATGGAGCAAAGACACTAGGATACGAGTTTTCAAGGAATTGATGATAGCCAGTTCACGATTTGATTACGATTCCGCTACATCTTTCCTCGAATGGACTCAATTTGGATTTTGGCTTTGAACTTTAAGAAGAAAACTCAACCCAAGTCAAGATAAGATCAGCCCAAGCCCAATTCCGTAATGCATTGACCAAAGACTAAGGCATAGGATTCCGTGCCTAAGATGAAAAGACGGAAAATCCGACTTACACAAAAACCCGATCGGATTGCTGTTACCCGATCGGGTATTTCTGCAAGAAGACGTTACTTGGCTCTTCTTCAATCCGAGCTTAAATGGGTGGTTTAATGCATTGACTAGGGTACGAATTTGCAAGAGGATCAGCAGCCATGCAGCCTTATAAAAGCCAATGATCATCCAAGCATCAAAACACACAATCTTACAATAATCTAATAATCTATTATCATTTCTTTTAGCACACTTTCTTACAAGTTTTTATAGTTTTCTTAGTATTTCTCTAGTGTTTACTTAGCTTTTGTTATTGGGTATTTGTTCTTACTTTCATTCTTATATACTCATTTTCCTTATCGGTAATTCTCTAATCTTATTTACTTATGCAATTTTAACCACCATGAATTATAATCTCACTAGTATCATTTTCATAATATTGTTGTTAGTAGGAAATCAACCTAAAATCAATTTAGTTAAAACCAAAGTATTATTTAGCATGTCACCTTATAATATACCTAATCATATAATCCTTAAAAATATCATTAGAATCATTGTTAACATAATCACCATAATCACTTTAGTATTTGTATTTCATAGTTTAATTTCTTACATCTTTTTCTTACTAATCTACTTAATCACATAATCACATAGATTAGATTAATTCTAATATTGTAAAATTATTATTGTGTAAATAAAATAAATAGAGTTGTAATATTTGAAATGATTTACGAGTTAAAAGAATTATAAGAAGAGTAGTTACCAATTGAACCGTCTAAATTGTTTCTTCCTTTGGTCGTGTCAAATTCTATAACTTTGTTTAGTGGCCATAAGCAATTGTTTGTATTAGTCATTTCTATCTTTATGACGAGAGTTGGGATAGGAATTAGGACTATCAATAGGGGTTTAGTGACTTAACCATGCTGAAAGGACGTTAGGACCCACTAAAAGGTCGGTACGAATCCGGAAGGAATATACCGCTACAAGGCCTAGACAATCATAAGTAATTCTAATATTGGTATCTATGAAACTTTTAACTAGTTTTACATGTATTTCTCTTTCATTATATCAACTTGATTAGTTAGTTTAATTTATCGTTTTAGATAGTTTATTTTATTGTCTTTTTATTTCTATTATTAGGTAGTGTACTTTATCATTATCTACTTAGTTTATCGTCTTTTTATTTCCGTTCCTAGATAGTTTTTATTATTGTTATTCTCTGGTTAATTAGTTTAGTTAGTTAGACTTTCAATATTGTCATTTAAATACCGTCTTTAGTTAGAAATTAGTTGTCAATATTCGGATCAGAGGACTTCCCCGATCGGGTACGTGACAACCCGATCGGGTATGTCTTCTGTTCTGGGTTTTTTGTTTTGCAATTTACATATTTGTTCTTACATATCGTCATTTATATTCTTGTCATTTTATTTTATGTTAATAGTTCAGACAAACAACTCAAGTGACTCGATTTTAAATGAAAACCAATCCATAACAATTCATAAGTAACACGTAC
This sequence comes from Heliosperma pusillum, assembly GCA_022085475.1. NCBI lineage: Eukaryota > Viridiplantae > Streptophyta > Magnoliopsida > Caryophyllales > Caryophyllaceae > Heliosperma > Heliosperma pusillum. The sequence goes on along the minus strand of JAIUZE010004624.1, from coordinate 7,566 downwards.
TCCCTGAGGATCGACACCCTACTTCCCTAATTACATTCCTTATGTTGTTAGCCTAGTCCGGGTAAATTATTTTTGTTTCGGGACCGCGACAGAACCGATCACTTCACCTTCCATATTTTCCTTGATTCTTTTTCTTGTTTTCAGAATGTCCTCGTGCCATATCATCTTGAGCCTTCCTCCCCTCCACCCTCCGTGCACAAGTATAGACACATTATCCCGATTCATGTCGTCGAATAAGCACATCAAATCAGCAGGTGCCTTCACTGTTGCATCATCCTTTTGTGCCTGAAAATCAACCAAATAATAATCTCGACGCATCTGAGTTTCGTTAGCATCAAATATATTCTTGTTGGGTTCAACAAATATTTTAATCTCATGGCCAAAATCGAATGAATAATACGGCTCTTGGACGTATTCAGCAAACACTTTCTCATCTTCATATTTGTCGAAAATTGGAGGCAATGTTGGATCAAACTTAACATTGTCCTCGTAGACGCTTTCTAATAAGAATACCCCCATCATCTTTTCTTCTTCTCTCTCTTTTTTTTTGTTTTTTTTTTTGGAAAATAGTACCACGTAATCAAAACCGATTAACCCTCAAAGTACCTCGCTCGAGTTTAACCCTTGAACTCTAATCGCAATCAGATATTCAACTAAAAACTTGGCTTTGACAAAATCAGGACCGTCTAGATTTAAGGAAATCAAGAGCCGAAGCTCTGATACCACTTATGATACGAAAATTACTCGAAGAGTAAGATTCGTTAACTTGCAGCGGAAACAGACTATGTCACAGTCGCACAGACTGTTGAATCTCGTTGAAACTGGAACAAGTAACAGTGATTAGAACTGTGATCTGGAAACACACGGATGTAACAGTCTGGATGACTGTTGCAACGAACAGAAACAATCACGACCAAACGAAAAAGCACGAACAACACAAACACGAACAAAGGATATTTGCTCAATCTAGACCTATAGATCGAACAATGGTGATTGATAGTCAAGACCTATTGAATATCAATCGAGTTAAAGTTTGAAACGCGTCAAACAAGAACTAGGTTTGGAACGAAACACGTCGATCCGGATAGCACAATTGCAACAACAATGTTCTGTCTTTTTCTTATTTATTCAAATCTTCTTAATAAGCAATACATATGACTTCTATTTATACTAGCTATTAACCTACCTAGCTGCCTTATTTTAATCTAACCAGAATTAGGAAATAAAATAGACTCCAAAATAAACAAGGAAATAAAATACTACTATTACAATTAGGAAAACTAATAATACCGGTTTTAAGAAACCCTTCATTCAGCCTAATAATAATAATATTATCTTATTTGATTCCTACTCCGAGTTGAATTAGGAAATAAGCGAGTCTTGTTGAACTTTGTAACAGTCCCTACGATTGTTGCTTCGGTCAACTGTGACCATCTCATCATTTTTGGATCTCATCATTGAATCAAAAGTTGTAATAGGACCGTCTCGTATCAAGTATACTCAAGTGAAACATCTGTTTTGTTCGTGGCGTTGGTGTCCTTTTGGGCAGTTTGGTACGACGGTACATTTGGCCATGATTCTGTTTTGGAGGAGATTTTGTTTTAGGAATCTTGTGTGTGTTGTTTTGGTACACCATTCCATCATTAGTAACACTTGGTATCTCATATATTTGTGTTGGCGTTTGGTAGCTTTTGTCCTCTTCGGATTGTTGCTACGTTTGGCCTTCATGTTGGTATGATGATATGTTGGGTACTTAGTATATTCGGTAGTCACAACTTGCTTCATTTGGTACTTCGTATATTTGGTCACGTTTGTTGCACACTTAGTACGTTTGTCCATTTGGTGGGTTGTGTTCAAGTCAAAGTGGAGACTACTGGGACAAGTAGTGATTTGAGAATCGATCTTGTTGAAGCTGATTTTGGTTTTTCTTGGTATGGTTCGCTTTTGAGTAATTCAAGTCAAGGTGGAGATTGTTGTGAATTTGGTGCCTTGAATTTGTGCCGAAGACGGACTAAACTAAGACAAGACAAGAAGAACGAGTAAAAGACGAGGACGGCAACAAGATCAATGACATGTGCGAAGTTCGCATACTCCATGTGCGCAACATGAGTATTCTTGTTTCGTACGTTATTAAGTTGCTTATTGGCTTAATTGTGTTATGGCAAGTTGGTCATGTGAATAGCTTTGTCCATGGTCTTTTGGTAATTAGTAGTTTAGGAAATTATTATATAATTTCCTACTAGTAATTGTCTTTGTTACCTAATAAGTCTAGGTCTCTTATTAAGGGTGGAATAAATCTATATAAAGACCCTTGTATTAGTCTAGAATAATTTGAAGGAGGTGGAGATAATATTGGTGAGCACAATCTTATGAGAGTCGATTTGTGAGGTTCCCTTTGGGAGGAAGCTTCAGTTTGTTCCGGGCTCAAGTAGGTTGGTGTTTTTCTGAATTTGGAGATTGAAGGAGTCTGTTCGGATCTTGCTGGCCTCAAGATCGGTTGTCCTTCATCTCGGCAGAATAGTCTCTTTTGTCTATTTGAGATTATTGTATTTGTTGCTAGAATTGGGTACACTTTTGGCTCTTAGTAGCGCGTGTGTACCGGTCTATTGTTGTACTATTATCTCCACAATAGTAAAATTTGCTCTCCTTCCGGGTGGACGTAGCCAGTTATTTTACTGGTGAACCACGTATATCTTTGTGTCATCTTTATTTGTTATTCGCTATATTTTGTTCTTATCACCCTAATAAACTAACCGTTATCTAACGGGACGCCTCCGTTACAACAGCCACGGAAGAGCAATCAACAGCCATAAGGAGAAAGAGAAGCAACTGATAAAGACGCACAGAGATGGAACTCTAACTCTGCCTCAAATTCAATCCCTTCTCATATTTTAATCACAAAATCTATCTTATTCCTATCAAAGTTCTATCCAAGATGAATATAAATACCCGAGTCCTCTATTCGGAAAGCAAGCAAGTATATAATAAATAAATCCCCATAATCTGACGAGAGCGATTTGGTGACGGATCTGAAGAGGAGCGGTCCGACGGGTGGAGCGGTTCCGACCCGGAGGAAGATGGAAGACCTATCTTGCGGAGGTGTTGCAGCCGAAACAAGGGACGATTTTCTGTACTCAATTTATTAGTTCTCCCTTCTTATCTTTAGCTAATTTCGTTTTCGTTAGTACTAATTTGGAACCTTGTTGAATTAATCTTTCAGTTATAAATAGTTAATCGTTCTGGCAATATTAGTTTAAAAGTATTCTTTTTATGCTCGTTTTAATTGTCATTTGTTTATAGCTAGTTGATTAATTGGGTGCGGCGTTGGATTAATTAACCGAGTAGCAACTAGAATATTTTAGGGCTGCAATAATGTCACTAAATTAAGCTAGGAGTTTAATTGGATGTGGTAATTCTTGGAGTATTGACAACGCTTCCGTAATTAATACGGTTAATGAGGTCTTTCTAATTCGTAATGCGGTTAGTCAGTTTGCGTAACTTTGAACCTTGCGTAAAATTGGTTAGCTAGTATCGGTAGATGAGCGGCTCGCTACTGGTTAAAAGTAAGGATTGATAGGGAGAATTTAGCGGCTAAGTTCTCTACAGTTAACCTATTGTTAATTGAATATTTGCTAGACGAGTCAACAACGTAACTGAGATATTAACTAGACTAGGAATTATGAGCTTAACGGATGCTTGTTTCACTTATATCTATTTAGATTACAGTATTTAATTCACTAATTGATGTAAGAATTATTATTTAATTCTCTATTATGTGGACCTAATTACTGATATTAGTCACCTTAATTAAATAATGGTTAAATATATTGTTTCAGGTTTTTAATAGGAGTCCTAGTTTAAGTGGATTACGGTTAATGTTTACAGGCCATTAACATCACGCCCACTTATTCTATTAAGCCCCTCCTGCCACCTCTCTATATAAGCACACATGTTTGTGCTTTAACCTAATTCATTCATATCAGCAACACACAGAAAGAAAGTGAATTAGAGAATAAGGAAGGTAGGAGAAGGCAAAGCAATAAGGGTTTATTCTTTATTTTTCTCAAGTAACTTTATTATCAGATCTGATGGCTGCACCACGTAAGTACTGTTAAGTGGTTATTTTACGTATATTTAGTAGCTTAATTAGGCTTGTTTTGACTCCCTTTGATATGATTTTAGGCTAGCTTTGCATGGTTTCGTCATGTTTCGATATATACTACGCTTTGGTATGTTTCATGTTTGTTTCAGGTCAAAACGAACCATCCTTGGAAAGGTATCCATGATAGGAGTGATGAGAAACGAGTTCTCGGACATTGGAATAAAGGACAAAGGCTTAGATGTCATGAGCATAAAGATTGAAGTATTTTATGAAGAAGAAAAGAAAAGAAGTACTCCCCCGGGCGGGGATATTTTGTACCCGGGCGGGGAAACTGGCACTTGAAGCCGCAATTGGGCAGAAGTACTCCCCCGGGCGGGGGGAAATTAGCCCCGGGCGGGGAGACTGCGAAAACTATTATTCGAGTTTTGGAAACTCCAATTTAGCTTAGTTTCCAAGTTCTAATAAAAGACCTATTATAAAAAACCCTTGAATACTTAGTTTTCAGACGTTGTTTTTATCTTATGCTTAGAATATCATTAGCCCTAATTACAAGAACTCTCTAGATTAAGATTTAATTACTTCGCTCTTTGGATTATTGCAATTATATTTCGTTCTATTCAACATTCAGGTTCTTTAACTACAAGTATTCTTTCTTCTATTCTTTTAATTATGTCTTATATTGTTTTAATTATGAATTGTTTGTCTTCTTTAATTATGAGTGAGTAATTTCCCATCTAGGGTTCGTAGGATCGTTGTAGGGATGACAAGCATGAATTGAATTGTTAATTTTGATTACCTAATTGGTATCTCGGATTTAGATAAAGATTTATATTGAATTGGATTGTTGTTTTTGATTGAATGAATCTAGGAGCAAGTTAATTGTTCAATGGGAATTGAGAATTGTTTTGTGACGAGATTTATCCACCAAGTTCATCATCTAATAATAGGTTAAAGCTAAATCAATTTGTGGAAGCAAGCGGTTTAGTTTAGAACATTAATCTTATCTTTGATTATTAGTTATTCATGGAAGTGTCTAATTGATAATTAGGACTTAACTATCAACTTAATGCCTCTACTTGGTTTAATTTGCTTATGGAAGTAGGTAGGTTGATCAATATTAGGGAGTTTAATTGTCTCGGAAGAGTTGTTAATAGCAAATTAGATAGTGTCTAATCCGAGTAGTGATTTGGTAATTATTTATCTTTAGTAGAGCTTGTCGACCTATAACGAGACTATGAACCTTAGACCTTTTAGTTATTGATTAAAATCGTTGTTATTTGCTTATAAATTTAGTCTAGTTAATTCTCTATTATTGATTCCTCGTAGCTAAAGTATAATCTAATTCGACTAGTACTTAACTTTACGTCCCTGAGATCGACTCGTAAGCATCTACAATTGACCCGTACGCTTGCGGTATTTTTAACTGAACAAGTACCTTTCAGTAATTATTGCTTTAATCAAGATCCTATAATTTATGTTTACATGTGGTATCAGAGCAGGATTGTGATTATAGTTAAAATTCTGATTAATGTTTTGATTATGCTTTTATGAATGAATTTAATGCTTTAATCATGATGTTGTAATACTCATTCATAATTGATTGTATACCTTATGATAGATAACGTATCCTTGTATCATGTAAACATAAATTATAGGATCTTGATTAAAGCAATAATTACTGAAAGGTACTTACGTGGTGCAGCCATCAGATCTGATAATAAAGTTACTTGAGAAAGATAAAGAATAAACCCTTATTGCTTTGCCTTCTCCTACCTTCCTTATTCACTAATTCACTTTCTCTCTGTGTGTTGCTGATATGAATGAATTAGGTTAAAACACAAACAGATGTGCTTATATAGAGAGGTGGCAGGAGGGGCTTAATAGAATAAGTGGGCCTGATGTTAATGGCCTGTAAACATTAACCGTAATCCACTTAAACTAGGACTCCTATTAAAACCCGAAACAATATATTTAACCATTATTTAATTAAGGTGACTAATATCAGTAATTAGGTCCACATAATAGAGAATTAAATAATAATTCTTACATTCTCCCACTTGGACCATATTACTGATTAAAACATAATGTCACGTTTAATTATAACATAAAGCGCGTAGACGGTTAAATGAACACATAATGGGTTTATCTTAATTACCCTGATCATCCCTGAACAACTGGTTGAGTCATGGCGGAGACACTACTATAAAAGAGAAGTGGTCCTTCCATGTACTACGGACCAATCATTTAGAATAATCAGTCTGTACAAGGAGCAAACATAATCCCCAAATAATGTCCTTGAGGAAAAGGACCGATTCTGTTAATCGTGCAACAACAATGTATACAATAACAATAATACGATACAGAAAATTGTTCGGAAATCATCATCACAATAAAACATAAGTTGATTAATCAAAACATAAGTGTCATAATTACAAAGCACTAGCATGATCCAAACATAAACGAAAAGCCTTAATGATTATCCTCCAAACACATAATAACATGCTTCAAAATGTCTTTGGAGGTAATCCCTTAGTTAAAGGATTTGCTATATTAGCACTAGTCATAATGTGCTCAATTGACACAGTGTTTTTCCGAACTTCCTCCTTAAATGACAAGTATTTCACTTCCATGTGCTTTATTACTTTAGAATACTTGTCATTCTTCGAAAAGAAGACAGCTGCGGTATTATCACAATAAATTCTCAACGGCCTTGCAACAGAATGCATAATGCTAAGCCCTGAGAGAAAATTCCGCAACCATAAAGCTTGAATAGTAGCCTCAAAGCACGCTACAAATTCAACTTTCATAGTGGATGAGACAATGATCGTTTCCGCTGCCCTAATCGAATTATTTTGTTTTATATGATTTATGATGATTTTTATATGATTTATGATGATTATTATATGATTTATGATGATGTTTTGCACTGCCCTAATTCGATTTGTATGGTTTATTATGATTATTGTTACGTATGAATGTCGTATGATCTATACCATACTCGATCGAGCTAATGCTTCACTCGATCGAGATGGTTTATTAATAATGTTGCTCGATCGAGGTAAGGTTTTACTCGATCGAGCCTTATGTTTTTGATTCTGCTCGATCGAGCTAAGGTTTTACTCGATCGAGCCTTATGTTTTTTTTATTTTGATCGATCGAGCTAAGGTTTTACTCGATCGAGCCTTATGTTTTTTAGCCTTATGTTTTTGATTCTTATGTTTTTGATTCTGCTCGATCGAGCTAAGGTTTTACTCGATCGAGCCATATGTTTTTGATTCTGCTCGATCGAGCTAATGTTTCACTCGATCGAGCCCTTATGTTTTTGATTTTACTCGATCGAGCTATTGTTTACTCGGTCGAGTAACACTGTCCTTCTTTTCCCTCGATCGAGCTAGTGATGTACTCGATCGAGGGGTCTTGTTTTGCCTTGTTCTCGATCGAGCTAAAGTTTTTCTCGATCGAGA
>JAIUZE010004623.1:0-85539 GCA_022085475.1 Heliosperma pusillum | reverse complement strand
GAAGACGGGTTTCTTAGTTTATACTTCTTATTTTGGTGCTAATTGATTTTTGCTAGCTAAGGTAACGATTCCGAGTTACTCGACGAATTAATGTTACATAGCTTTTGTTTCTTTTGTTCTTTTGTTTTTGGTTCATCTTTTGTTCTCTTATGTTTTTGTTTATGTTGTTGATTTATGATTTTTAGTTAGTAACATGATAAGTAGTTATTTTTATTATGTTGTATGAATAATTAGCATGATTAGTGTTCTTGACAAATTTGTATGATTTGTTCATAATCATGATTTTTGTATGGATGGTTGTTAAATTGGTTGTTTGTTAATTAAACATGTTGGAAATATTTTGGTGTTTGTTTGTGGGTAGAACCGTGTGAAGGGGCTGGAGAACCGACCCAAACCAGGCCGGTTCAGGCCAGTTCAGGCCCGGTCCAGGCCGGTCTGGGTTGGTCCATGGTGGGTCCGTGAGTTGGCTTGGGAGTTGTGTCGGTGTTTGATTGTTTTGTTGTTGTTTTGACGGGTTTTAAATATGTTAAGCATGCGGGAAAATATTAAGAAACGGTGTTAGAATTTTAATCAAAACAGCCCAAACTAGGCCCGTGGGCCCAGTCCAGGTCCGGTTTGATCTCGGCCCAAATCAGCCCGTGGGTCCCACTTTGGGACTTGTGACGGTTTTTGAGTTTAGTGTTAATTTATCGTGTTTTGTAATTTTAGCAAGTGTGAAATGTTAATAAGTAAAATATTTAATTAAAAAGGTTTTTCATAAAAATTATTATTTCTCACATGTTAGAAATTATGATACGGGATTATAGTTTAATTTGCTATCCTTTAAAGTCAAACGGGTTTTCGTAAAATTTAATAATTCGCATGTTAGAAGTTTTAATAAAATAACATGTAATGAATATGATGAATTTATGTTCAAGTCTATGTGGTAAATACTCTGTTTCTAGCCGGTTTGACCAAACGGGTTTGGTCAAACTAAGATCTAGTCAGCCCCGTTTTGACTGATGACCCGTCGCGGGACTCGGTCGGGGATTTGTCTTCAAGTAAGGTTGTATTTAATGAATGAATGAATGAGCCTTAGTAGATATGAGGCGATATGATATTTGAATATGATTTATATGCAATTAGTCACATGATAGGAGTTTTTCCCGTGACTGTTTGATTATATGATATATGTCGTGTTGACTAAGTACCCGTAGAGAATTATGAATATATGGCGTCTTGACCATTCTAAGTCTAAATGAGGATCCTCTGTCGGACCAGACATTGATAGGCCCGTACTATAGTTTTAACGAGGATATGCAGTGTGCGGCTATTGATCGCTCTGTGGTCCCGGGCTTGTCGGTGGTTAATGTCCATAGTCGGTCTCGTATGGTTTGCCATTGTTCATCTCCATTTGGGAAATGGAGCCAGTTTAAAGTACTAGCCAAACACTTTGATGGATCTTTTGTTAGGTTTTACTCATGTGATGTATTCAGGGGTGTATAGTCGTATGCGATGGATCTTCGCTAAGTTTTCTCTGGGTCTATTGCCGCAAAGTCTAGGCTTTAGGTTGAGTCGTATTTCTCTGGTGGGAAAAGTTTCTGATGTCATCGCGATCTACCTCTGAGCTAAGATATGCGCTTTGGATCTGGTGCCCATGTATTAGTTGTAAATCCGCTGGTTCTAGACTCTAGTGTGTGCTTGGTATTTTGGGACCATGGTGAATATACCTGGAGTTCTCTGTGATAGGGGAGCCTGAGCCTAAATATGGACACAAATATATCAACCTGTTTGGTATTAGTACTCGTGTTCACAGACGTAATTCTATTGACTTGTACTACGAACCATATGGCCTTTGTTCTGTAGTCAAGTATTCTTGCGGTGTTATTCTCATGTTTGTATGAGTCTATGAGTTTTAGAAGGTGAGATGCAAGCCGGCTAAGATTGATCGAGTTTGGATTACTGGTTGTTAACTGATTCACATGATTACGTGTTGATTAGGGTTTGAGTGTATCACGGGCATGTTTCTGAGAGGAACCTCTGAGCTAGCATACCAGCTTCCCTACCTCGAGTTATAGTTTATTATCGGTTTCACATGATAGCTTTCCCATGCTAGGTTATTTGTTAGTTATCTGTTTCATAACATGAAAAGCATATCATATATGTTAAAGTTTTGTATTGTCCATATATACATTGCTTTTATGTTTTTCATGTTTCATTAAACTCGACATTTCGTGGCCTGGGAGAACTCTCGGAGTACTCCCCACTGACTGTGGCTCCGTGTTTTATCTTTAATGCGGTCGAACAGGTTGGGTGATGCATATTTGGGGTACATTGACGAGCTAGCGAGCGAAGTATTTACCTTGAACCTATATTCGGTTCTTAGATTGTATATTATTATATACTCTTTTCATTCCGTATTTATACGGGAGATATGTCTTCCGTCTTGTATATTTCTTTTGTATAATATTTTATTTCCGTTTTGTAACGAACCTTTTTATTTATGACACCTTTGTATTGTATTTTCATCTTTTATCTAGTTTAAATAATTTTTTTTCTTTCCGCAAATTTGAGGGTGTCACATATGGCTGGGAGAACCCGGAGTTACTCCCCACTGATTGTGGCGTTCATGTTTTTCATGAATGAACAGGTTGCTTGCATGGATGGCTTTTTGCTTATGCTATTTTGGGTTCGGGTGTGAGCTAGCGGGCGTTGTCCCTGGAAGATTAACCTCTAGTCGTTAATTAGCTAGTTTGCTAAACAATTGTTCTTTGTTTACATTTTGAGAGACTCCGTCTCTTTGTTATATTCCGTACTTAGTTTGTAATATTATGACACTCCTCGTTTTATCTATCTTTCATGTATAAAATTTTTTAAAATACCGTATTTCCGACTAGACGGGGTAATTTCAGCTTGACCAACTATGATAGATGGGGTAAATCCGATTAGACGGGGTAATTTCATCATGCTTGTATGTTTTATATTTCCGCATTCGCGAGGGTTGTCACAGTTGGTAGCAGAGCTTTATCGCTCCCGACGCACACACGTGAACCCTAAACTTAAATTACTTGACCTTGAAATAATAAATGAGAGATGGGTAGACTTAAGGACCTAAGGTGGTAGTCTTTGGTGTACTTGATGTTTGTTAGGTTCTAACTTGTTTGTTGATTGTGTTGAGTGATGTTATGTTTATTTATATCTACCGTCTTAAGGTGGATCAATGTGTTACCTAGAAAAGTATCCTCTACCGAAGATTTGAAGATTGACTAGCCAATTGAAGTGTCTTTCTTCCTCATCTATGAATTCTCTCGTCCTTATTGTATTATGCTCTCTTCCTTCTATCTAGGTGCTTCTTTCTCTTCCATCTTGTTTGCCTCTTGGAAATTACTCTTGATAGTTCCTCCATCTTATCATTGGTATCCTTACCTTCCTCTTGTAACATTTTTGTGGATGCCATACCCATTTGTTTGTGGTATATTATACTTGGTCGGAAGAACTTTGAATTTTGTGGAATGTTAGTGTTGGTTAGAATGAATTTGGGATTTGAGGTAAATGGTGTAGATCTAAATTCACCCTATATTGATGATTCGTTGTAACTCTAAGGAAAGGTAGTAAGATAAGTTTGATGATTTTTATGCTTGATTCTTGTCATGACTAATGTGTGGATAGTCCATGATATTTGATGGTGTAAGATTGAATGTGTTGGCTAAGACTTCTTAACCCATTAGCGATTTAATCTTTTGAATTTAGGAGTTTGAATGATGCCTTGAGTTGTAAAATGCTTTTGAGACTAAGTGACTTCTTGTGGATTCTAGTTTATGTGTTAGAGTATAGGCTTGGTGAAAAAGCATTTGGCTATAGTTCTTGGATTTAAAGATATGATCTTATCTTATGGTATCGGAGACTCGTTTGAAGTAGTAAGGTTTCGTTGTAAGTTGAACCATATTACTTGAGGATTATAGATATGAGCGAGATTCGATGTTGTGAACTATGATGGAAATACCTTGGGACGTTAATGTTGATGTCTGACTTGAGGTTGTACTTTGTTAATAATGAACTCGTGGGCTATATGATGTTGATAATGACGTTTTGTTCGGTGTTCTACCTTGTGGGCCGTAGGAGTTGAAAAGAGATTAGTATGAAGAATTCCTTGTTAGTTCTTCGGTTTTGAAACCTTTGAGAGTGTGTCAAATTTTGGAATTTAGAGAATGTTACTATGCTTAAGTTGCAATTCCGAAATTGGGATACCGTGTTATATGAAAGTATGGATGAATTGGGTTGTAATCTATTTGTTAAATCTAGGTGTACCTTACTCCGATGATTTGTGGTACGAGGGTCCCTTGTAAGAGACCTTTGTTATTGAGATGATTTGCTTTGCTATCGCCCTGAGTTTAAAAAGGGAATTTTGTGGATTAAACCTTAAACCTTTTTCTCGTGCCATTATCACTTTCCATTTCCTTTCATGCAAGTTCCTACTAAGTCCGATTCCTAGGAAATTTTTTTCTCTTATCTTTTCCTTTTCTTGGCTATCTTCATAGCTATATCTATCCAATATCTAGCTTTTGGCTCCCTGCCTCTAGCGTTCCTCTAATTTTCGTCCGATCTTATCGCGTTCGTGTTTCCCTCGAAATCTCCTATCGTTTCTAATGTCATGGTGTCATTGTCTTTCCTCTGGTGAGATGATTAGGTTGTTAGCTAGCTTCGTGTTGATTTTGATCATGAATAGGATTGGGATTTAAACCTTAGGATGAATCTGTTGGTGGTATTGTACTCTCTTGGTGGCTTCATTTATTTGAGCTTGCTAGTGTAGTGCTATTTTGGGAATCAAGTTGAGCGAGATGATATTCGTTGTTGTTGAGTATTATATCGGTTGTTTGGGATATCATTTGGGAATTAGATGTCTCTAATTGGTGGATTCTAAAAGAGACTTTGCTTTAGGGTAATTGAGTTGGTACCCAAAGTTTGAGGAGTTTTGTCATAAATGAAAATCGATTCATTTTGAGTTTTAGATGATCTAAATGATTTGAATGGTTGTCTGATTTCCAAGTGATTGGTCATTTGTGGTTTGGAATTAGTAATTCTCTTTTATTCTTAAGGAACCGTATTTTGCTAATGTGACTATTTATATTTGAGGCTTCGAGCGTAGTAATGATCGAATTAAGGATGTTAGGGCGTATTAAAGAATCTTTATAACCGATAATGGATTGTGGATTTTTCCTTGTCGTGAGACTTTGGATGAGGCTAGTTGGTTCTTAGATAATTATGTTTGGTTGCGTGGATTGTTTTTTGGCTTTTGAGGATGAGAAGTCCATCGTGAATTTGGAATAATGAGTTTTGGAATAAATTGGATCAGAGGATTTTATGGTAAGGACCGTTCACTTTGTGGTTGTTAGTAAATATGGTCCCCTAAGATGAGATTTCTGTGGTTAGTGGTCTCAGAAAGAGTATGATGAATCTAAGGATTTTATAGTACGTTAAAGGACCTCTCCTGCAGATTACAATCTATGGACCCTAGACGATGCTAATTAGGTTTGAATGGTTATGTTGATGACTTGAGGTCTCGTAATTATGGAATATTTCAGTAGAAATCTAATGATTGATAATGTTGAGGTGTAACTTGGGTAAATTATATCCTCTTGAGGATTAGAGTATTAGTAGAGTTAGTACTATCGAATTCTTGTAGATCTTCCTGCCGATTTTATTGTCATCTTCCTACCCCTAAGAATTCGATTTGTTTTGTTTTTGCGTGTTTTGTATATATTTTTGTTATCGTGATTTGTGAACTTGATGTTCGAGTCGCTCTATGTACGTGTAATGTCCTGTTATTTGATTTTATCTTTGATAAAACTTCCAAATTTCCATATTATATTTCTAATTTAACTTTTCAAAGAAGTCTAAAGATGGATTGTGTACCCTCTTTTTGGAGAAAATGGATTTCTTTTGATTTTATGTTTGGATTTTGCGTTTGGTTTGATGTTTGGACTTATTATTGGAGACGTCTAGTGACTAGTCCTACACTTACTAACGCTTATTTGATTTTCGTTTTCACTATTTCGACTTTAATTTGATTTGGATAATTAGAGTACTCGTTCGCGACGGGCACTCTTGAGATCCGTAAGTAAGTTTCACACTTATGAAAAATTTCCTTAAACCATTTTCGAGATGAACCTCGTTTCATAAATGTTTCCCTTGTAAAAGCTTTCGTGTTAATTTTGAAAATCGATTCTTGTCCTTGATACTTTTATTTTCTACTCTCAAGTTTCGAGGACGAAACTTTTTAAAAGGTGGGGTGATTGTAACACCCGCAAATGTACCCTATTTTTCTAGTAAAAATATTTTACGGACACTTTTCAGTGAAATTTAGTTTTAATCGTAAATTTAATTTTCCGAGTCGAATTTAGAATTTCCGAGTTCGTATTTGGAATTTCCGCGAGATTCCATGTGAATCCCGTCTTAAGGCGACTTTGACTTTTTTCTTGACTTTTTTTATACTCCCTCATATACTCCCTTAACCCTAACCTTTCATTCACACAACTCATTTCTTTCTTCCTCCTTAAGAAATCCCAAAACATTGCCTCCATTTTCATCCAACATTAGATTCGTCATAGTTCATTCATTTCTTGCTCAAATTCACGTAAGTTCGTCTTATTCTTCCCCTCTTAGCTTCCTCTATCCGTATTGGTAATAAAATTACCGTCTTTCTCGCTTTTTAAATTATCCGTCTTTCTCAAGGTGAATGATATTCATCTTTTATTATCTAATTGTTTGTAGGTGGAGACTAGGAAGGTTTAGAATCGATTAAAGACGCGTAAAGGTAACGGTGAAGGGTTACTCGATATCATTTACAAGTTTTACATGCTTATATGCTAGAAATCGTATTAGAATACGATTAGTAAGTTTAGGAATCATGTTATGGATGATGATTGTTGTTATTTGATGATTGTTGATGATGAATATTGATTGTTGATAGTTATTAGAAATAGATTATGAGAATTGGAAATGATAGGTTTGAATTTATGTTAAAGGCTCACGGGTGAATTGGTAACAAATGTCACGGGCGTGAAATACAAGTCACGGTCGTGACTTGTGCAGTTTCACTGCACTGACCCCTTTTCGTAAAATGATCATATCTCCTTCGTTACTTGCTTGTTTTGGGCTTGTGACCTATCGTTGGAACCGTAAGAGGATAAGCTATCACCTCGACTTAGAACTTCTGTAATGGCATGTCTAGAACTCTATTTATGAAAGTTTGAAGTGGACCCTTGTTTTAGTTAGTTTCCAAACTTGTTGTTTTGGAGAGGTATCTATGTTTCTTATTCATTATGCTTCATAAACTTGTTCTAATGCTTATGTATCATGTATTGATTCATTTTTTATCATAGTTAAGTTTATATAATTCGCTATTCACATGTTTTGTGACGGTTTTTGGTATGTCCCACTTTGAGTCGGTTTTTACAAATGATACGGTTTGAGCACTATTTTGTCTTGTGCTTTGTACTCTAATTCCCTTGGCTACCTCCACGTTCGTAAGGCTGGAATGTCGGAACGGGGAGGTATCCTACTGCTTAATTGCATGTGTTAGTGGGCATACGACGACGTTGTTGGGAGTTGAACGCATGCGTTGATCGACCCGGCCGTCAAATGTTGTGTACTTGCGAGGTGGTGTTATTTGCATGTAGCGTACCGCTTGTTATGAGGCTTGAGCTCTTTTCCGCCTCTTTCGTGAATTGATCTACCGAATTTGGGGTACTCGGCGTCTTTGTAAGACCGAGTCTTGGATGCGAAACGTCATCGCATGTCGAATCGGAAAATGGTTTATTCCGAGAGTCTGGCCAGATTTAGACTAGGACTGGATATTTATATCGTCGTGCTACCAGGAGGAAATTAGTCTACATATACGAAATGGATTAAATCGTGTATGAGTTCAGGGAAATGCTTATCCCGTGGATGCTGTTAATCATACTTGCCATGTACACGGTGCTAGTGCGTTTCATTTACCGTGAGAGATGTCGTCTTGTGTCGTCGTTCTGGAATGCGTGATTTCATGATATTATTCATGGTCATTGCATGATTGGGCACCGTCTATGTATTGGGTTGTTTGAATGGATGATAACATGATGGATTTATTCATGGTCATTGCATGACTTGGCATGGTTTGTTTGTCGAGTCTCAATCTTATCAAACTTATACCGCTAACGGTGAGATGCAATCCCTAGTGAGCGTATTCGGTTGCCTAAGAGTGTCTTCCCCGAGTCTTTGAATAACATGATGGATTCGGATTTGTATTCCATATGTTCTTATCATTATTTATCGAATTGCCTATTTATTCTTATCATATCTCACATGTATATTCATATATGCATGATTTCACTATTGTATTTCCTTCTATGTACGTTTAATGTGATATGGCTGGGAGAACCCGGAGTTACTCCCCACTAATTGTGGCATTCATGTTTTTCATGAATGAACAGGTTGCTTGCATGGATGGCTTTTTGCTTATGCTATTTTGGGTTCGGGTGTGAGCTAGCGGGCGTTGTCCCTGGAAGATTAACCTCTAGTCGTTAATTAGCTAGTTTGCTAAACACTTGTTCTTTGTTAACATTTTGAGAGACTCCGTCTCTTTGTTATATTCCGTACTTAGTTTGTAATATTTTGACACTCCTCGTTTTATCTATCTTGCATGTATAAAAGTTTTTTAAAATACCGTATTTCCGACTAGACGGGGTAATTTCATCTTGACCAACTATGATAGATGGGGTAAATCCGACTAGACGGGGTAATTTCATCATGCTTGTATGTTTTATATTTCCGCATTCGCGAGGGTTGTTACAGTTATAGCTAATGAAGCTATAATCTCAGAGTTAAAGCTCAACATTAAGCATCTTCAAGCCAAAGTTATACCTAATGAGGCTATAACTTTAGAATTGAAGAAAGTCAATGAGCTTTTAAAATGTGAAGCTGAGGCAAAGGAAGTTGCTATCATTGATCACAAGAAGGAAAACTCTTTTCTTTCTCTGCAATTGAAAGATATAGAGGCTAAATTCTCCCAAGCCAAAGATTAACATAATGAGGGAAAATTTATCTTGAACAAACGTTTTAACGATTTTCGTGAAAATTTTAAAAAGAACAATCCCTCCAAAGACTGGAAAATAGACCATTCGATATGTGAAAAAAGAAATTCAATCTTTGAAGGAATTGCTCCTACATGCACGAAAAGTTCATGATAAATGGGAAGGATGTCAGAAAGTCTTAAACTTCCTTACCGAACATTTTAACAATAACATGAAGATGGGTCTAGGACATGAATATTATAGTCAAAGAGACCATGATAAGTGCAAATCCACTCTTTCTGATCGTGATTTCAGAAGAAGAAAATATGCCAATCTTTCAGAATATCTAATTTGAAATTATTGTGGTCACAATGGTCATGTTAAAGAGAATTGTGCTAAATATGTCAATGACAACAAAAATCAAACTGATATTTTTAAAGAAAATGATGTGTCTAGTGTTGATGAGTCTGGACCTGAACCTGAACGTGAAGAATTTAGAAACAATGAGTTCAGATGGTTTTATGACATGGCTTTCGATTACACATCTAAACCTTCAACATCTAAAGTAAATGTGAATCAAAAGCAGTCATTCAAACTTAGTGTGAGTCTCAATAGAAAACCTAGAATGTACTATAACAAACCTAGACAACCCTATGTTAAGACCAAAAGAATTGTAAAACAGGTATGGGTTAAGAAGGATCAAATTTACAGAGTTACTAACCATAAAGGACCCAACTTAGTGTGGGTACCTAAAAGCTGTATTTGCTTCCCTTACAGATAATAGTGAGAGAAAATAATTAATGGTATCTCAACAGTGGTTGTTCCAGACACATGACCAGAAATAAGAATGTTTTTCTTTCACTAGAGCCCTTCGACGGTGGCAAGGTCACTTTTTGGACACAACAAGAAGGGCAAGATAATCGGTGTTGGTAAGATTGACATATCTCCTTCACATGCTATTAATAATGTCTATCTGGTAGATGGTCTTAAACATAAATTGCTAAGTATCTCTCAATTATGTGACAAAGTCCATAAAGTCATTTTTCATTCAAATGTTTGTCACATCATAATTGAACGTACTAGCAATGTTATGCTAGAGGGTCTACGTAAAAAGAACGTGTATATGATTGATTTAAACAAATTCACTACAAGTTCCTTTGCGTGCATGAAAGCTACTGTAGATGATTCATGCTTGTGGCACAAGAGGTTTGCACACATCAGTCCAACAACTTTAAAGATACTTAAATTGTGGGATTTAGTTGAGGGTTTACCCTCAATCAAATTTGAACAAGAAAAGATGTATGACTCATGTGCCCGATGTAAACAAGTTAGATCTTCATTCAAACCAAAACGAGTAGTAAGTACAGAACGTCCACTTGAGTTGGTACACATGGATTTGTGTGGACCTATGAAAGTCAGAAGTCGTGGTGGTTCAAGGTACGCCTTTGTCCTAGTCGACGACTACGCAAGATATGTATGACCTATCTTTCTATTTACTAAAGATGAAACTTTCGATGAGTTTGTAGTATTAATGAAGCTTGCCCAAAACAAGTATGATAAGAAGTTAGTTTCTATTCGTACGAATCATGACACCGAATTCGATAATCAATCTTTTATAGAATATAGTAGGGAGAATTGTGTAGGACAAAACTTTATTGCACCACGAACCCCACAACTAAACGGTGTCATTGAACGTATGAAAAGAACACTAGAGGACATGGCTCGCACTATGCTTTTGTGTAGTGGTCTTCCTAAGAACTTTTGGGCTGAAGCCATTAGTACTGCATGCTATGTGCACAATAGAGCTATGATTAAACCAGTTCTCAAAAAGACTCGCTATGAACTTTTAAGAGGGAGAAAACCCAATATAGCTCATCTTCGTTGCTTCGGTAGTAAATGTTTTGTCCATAATAATGGAAAAGTAATTTAAGCAAATTTTATCCACGAAGTGACGAAGCTAAGTTTGTTGGTTATTCTAATCATAGCAAAGCTTATACAGTTTTTAACAAAAGAGCTTTGTGCATAGAAGAAAGTGTTCATGTTGTATTTGATGAAGATAATGTGCCTGAACAAGTTGAACAGAATGAAGAAGAAGACATGGATGATCCCAATTTTTGCCTCACTCGGGAAGATTTACCAGAAATCTATGAAGAAGTTATTGAAGGTATCAATGATGAACTTGATAAATCTGCAAATGATCATGAAAAGAGAACTGAGACATTTGTTGATGATACGAATGTCTCTTCTCGAAACAAGGATAAGGAAACCAAAGTTATAAATGATGATGCTATAACTTTGGACCCAGATCAAGATATTGTAACTAAATTTGTACCAACTTTAGCTATAACCCGGAGTCAAGCTCATGAGGAACCAATCCTGATTCTGAATCATTTGAGGAAAGTAAGAGTTCATCAGATGATGATGAGCCTAAGAACTCTAAAAATAGAAATATAAGAGTTCTCATCCTATGGATTAGATCCTGGGAAGTTTGAATAAGGGAGTTCAAACAAGACGAACATTAAATAACGTTTGTTCATTCTACTCTTTTCTGTCTACCATAGAGCCTACCAACATCAAAGAAGCACTTGCAGAATCCAACTTGATTGTAGCAATGCAAGAAGAGCTTCAACAGTTTGAACGTAATAAAGTTTGGCATCTAGTGCCACGAACTAAAAAATTGAACTGTGATTGGTACTCGATGGGTATTCAGAAACAAATTAGATGACTCGGGAGTTATAGTTCGTAATAAGGCTCGATTGGTTGTTCAAGGATATAATCAACATGAAGGGATCGATTATGACAAAACCTTTGCACCTCTAGCAAGACTTGAGGTTATTCGTCTGCTTATCGCCTTCGCAGCTCATAAAGGAAAGAAACTGTACCAAGTGGCCGTTAAGACTGCATTTCTTAAGGGATATTTGGAAGAAGAGGTTTTGGTTGAACAACCTCCCAGATTTTTAAATAGCAAATTTCAATACCATGTTTTTAAACCTGATAAATCTTTATATGGTTTGAAACAAGCGCCTACGGCATGGTACGACAGATTGTCTAAAATTCCAATTACAAAATAATTTTAAAAGAGGATCTGTCGACAAAACCCTATTTCTAAAATTCGAGGGTTCTGATTTACTTGTTGCTCAAATTTATGTAGACGATATTATTTTTGGTTCTACTAACAATAAATTGTGCAAGTACTTTCCAGATTTAATGACCTCGGAGTTTGAAATTAGCATGATGGGAGAATTGAAATTCTTCCTAGGATTGCAAATTCAACAAACTAAGGAAGGTATAAAGATTCACCAAGAGAAATATGTCAAGGAGCTAATCAGGATATTTGGTATGGAAAATTCTCATCCAATGGACACACCTATGGTAACTTATAAGAAACTGACCTTAGACGAAAATGGTAAGTGTGTCAATGAGACTACATATCCAGGTATGATTGGTTCTCTATTATATTTAACTGCGAGTAAACCTGATTTTATGTTTAGTGTATGTGTCTATGCTCGATTTCAATCGTGTTCTAGAGAATCACATATGATTGCAGTTAAACGTATCTTGAGATATTTAATTGGTACATCTAATTTATACTTATGGTATCCACTTGAGTGTAATTTCGATCTAGTAGGATATACAAATGCAGATTACGCAGGATGTTCACTAGATAGAAAAAGTACCTCTGGATTCGCTACGTTTGTTGGACAATGCATTATAACTTCAGGCGCAAAGAAGCAAAATTCTGTTGCGTTATCTACTGCTGAAGCCGAGTATATAGCTGCAGGACTGGTATGTTCTCAGTTACTTTGGTTAAAGCATCAACTATGTGATTGACCGGGTTGTGTCGCAGTCCTGATACAAAAATTATTACCCACACTTAGGCTAACAACATAAGGAATGTGATTAGGGAAGTAGGGATCGATCCTCAGGGAGTACGTGTTAACTATGATTTGCTATGGGGTGATTTTCATTTAAGTTCGAATCATTTGGGGTGATTGTCTAAACTACTAACGTGAAATAAAACGACAAGTATGTAATGACGATATTTAAATGACAAGTATGGAAATTGCGATAAATTAAATCTAATCTAATTGACGGAAAGGAAAATGACAATAATTAAATCTAACTAAGAACGATAATTAAAATGACGATATTGAAAAACTACCTAACTACAATAATAGAAAACTAATAACTAGCTAAACAACAATAAAAAAAACTATCTAAGAACGAAAATAAAATGACGGTAAAATAAACTAACTAAAACGATAAAATAAACTATGTAATCAAATTGATATAGAGAATTAGAAGTTCATGTCAAAAGATTCAAAAGCTTTATTGATACAAATATTAGAATTACTACGATTGTCTAAGCCTTGTAGCGGTATATTCCTCTCGGATTCGTACCGACTTTTTAATGGGTCCTAACGTCCTTTCAGCCTGGTTAGGTCACTAAACCTTTATTGGCAGTCCTAATTCCCATCCCAACTCTCGTTTCTAAGACGGAAATTGACTAATACAAACAATTGTTTATGGCGACTAAACAAAGTTATAGAATTTGACACGACCAAAGGAAGAAACAAATTAGATGGTTCTATTGGTATCGATTCTTCTTTTAATTCATTTTAACTAGCAAATTATTTCAATATTTCAACTTTATTTATTATATCTACAAAATGATAATCTTACATTACTATATTTGATTTATGTGATTAAATAAATTAAGAGGAAAATGATAAACAAAATTAAACAACGAAATAAAAGTACTAAAATGATTAAGGTGATTATGATTATATTAGTAATGATTCTAATGATGAATTTTATGATGATTATTATATGATTAGGCAAAATAGAATATGACATATTAAACGATATTTTGGTTTCAAAAAGATTATTTTTATATGGAATTCCTACCAACAATAATATAAGAACGAGACAAATGAGATTGTAGTTCATGGTCTTAATATAATGATGAAAAAATTACAACTAAAATGAATACTATAAAGAGAAAACAATGATGTCCGAAATTGTGTAAATAAAGGATAGAAAATTACCGAGATTGGAGTACAAATTATGTAAGAAAGAAAGCAAAGAATAAATATTCAACCCAATGTAATGACAAATGCTTATAAAAACACTAGAGAAGTACTTAAGATTGCATAAACTATGAACTATAATCTAAAACTTATATGTAATGTGTGTTGTGTTATTCTAAATTGTGTGCTAATTGTGTTATTCTCTTCTAAATTGTATGATAATTGTGTTGTTGATCCTAGACAAAGCCATAAAGCACTCCATTAAATCTTGGTAGAAGAAGAGCCAAGAGACGTTCATCAGCAGACATACCCGATCGGGTATGTGGTAATCTGATCGGGTATGTAACCCTGATGGATTTTTCGTCTCATCCAATTTCGTCTTTGGGCACGGAATCCTATGCCTTGGTCTTGGTCAATGCAACACATAATTGGGCTTGGGCTAGTCTTCCTTTGACTTGGGTTGATTTTTACCTTTGAGAAACAAAGTCAAAGTCCAAGATGAGTCCACTTGAGGAAGGATGAAGCGGAATCGTAGTGAAATCATGAAATTGCTATCATCGGTTCCTCATAAACTCGTATTCTAGTGCCTTTGCTCCATAAAGTAAGAAAATATAGCAAAACCGCTTCATTTTTTATAAAACGAGACAAAGCACGCAAAACAACTAGAATAGCAATATTAGCTCGTTAATCACTTAACAAAGTGCATAAATCGTATAGAAATCGAGCTTAAACGGGGGATAAATTAGTACAAAATATCGCTTATCAAACTCCCCCAAGCTAAACCCTTACTTGTCCTCAAGCAAACATAACAATCATAACCAGGACAAGGGTAGCAAACATGATCAATCTATCATCCAAATCTCAAAAATAAGCTCTTAATCAAGTAGATGAATCATAAACCCGAAACAACAAGGGCGAAGGAAAGTGCGAATCATGGTTTGAGATTTACATAACGGCGTAGTATAGAAAATATTCTTTGGACTTTTTCAGCTTTTGCATGATCTTATTGACTATGGACTCTTTCGATACACTCTTCACTCAAATTTTTGTGAAATAGGAAATATCGGTTCAAATTTGAAGTGATGCTCTCATATCTACAACTTATAAGAATGTACCCGCAGTCTAGTATGGTAGACAATCCAAATTCATTAAGTAAGACTAATCATGATCAAAATGTAATGTAAGAAGCCAAGAGAAATAAAGAAGAGGCTTAAGAAATTTGGGTAAGAAAGTGGACAAACGATTTTGGTCATGTAGGGCTTTAAGTCAAGCTAGCAATAACCAAATGTGTAGTGGATACTCAATCCAAACCATACCAATTTCCATAAACAATAGTCAAAGCCAAAAGCAGCATATTGGCTTATTAAACATGACAAATCAAGTTATGACTTCCCAAAATATGATCTTTCTTTTCCTTTTCATTCATGGAAGCGTTTTTCTTCTTTTTTCTCTTTTTTTTCTTTTTCTTTTGAGCTTTTTCTCTTTCATTTTTCATTTTTCATTTCATTTTTTTTCTAAAGCTCACCTCTTTTTTTTTTTCTTTTCAAACTTCCTTTCACTGAAAAACACGGGAATCAGCAATCCCGAGACAACATGTATACACCGAATGGCGGCATTATCAGAATATCGCAAAAGTATAGAACACCCCTACACATATAGTCGGTTACTAGCTCGACAAGGGTAGGCAATAATGTAATGTAGCTAGAAAGAAGAGTGTTTTTGGGCAATGCGCAATGTTAACAAGAGTAAATGGCTTCAAAATGTAGAGCATGATAGTAATACTTATAGAAAATGGAATAAAAACCATAGTTATGCGTTTTGATGTGACACAGACTATAAGGAGAAACTACTCACTCCTAAACTGGGATCAGGTTCAGATGTACCGATCACTGGAGGCTCTACCTTACAATATGAGTAGCTTGCCAAAGTCAAGATTAAGCTTAATTAAGTCCAAATGCAACTTTCTACCTACTGTGTACAAGACATCCCCATGAATGCACAATTCCTCATAGCACAATGAAACATCAGCTTATAAAAACTATAAATTGAGAAATGTAAGATGGATATGATCTTTTTTTTTGTCTTTTTGATTTTTTCGAAAAGATAAACTAATAAAAGTAGAAAATAGGCTAGTGAGAAAAGTAAAAATCTAAATGCAATCTTAAATGCAGTAAGTCCTAAATGCAAATCCTTCCCCAAGCTAAAACTTCACATTCTCCTCAATGTGCATGCAATTATAATAGAAGCAAACCAAGAAACGGTTGGTAGCACATAGAACAGAGAAACAAGATGAAATTATAATGGGAAAAGGAGTTAGAAAGAAAGAAAACTAAAATGCTAAAAATAAAAGAAAGAAGGAAAAGGTTACAAAATGTCTAGCCTCCCCCAAGCTAGTTTAAAAAAGGGGAGCTTGTTGTCATCTCATCCCAAAGACCACCAGCTACGGCCTCTCCTCTCTGTAGGAGGCGGCTCGGATGCGGATCCAGAAGCATCTGTGTAATAGGTATCATATGCAGAATAATAACTACTACTAGAAGCAACAATCCCGGTAGGGTTGCTGGCTCCTAAGGACTGGTACTCATCTACTTAGTGACCACTAAAATCACCTCTATAACCTCCAAAACTCTCGACTCCATAGTCAGTACCACAGTAATCAGGTCCGGTTTGCTGCACACCTGCATCATAAGCAGTACTATACCCCCCTTCGGGCCAAGTATAGAAAGACGGGTGGGGGACCCTCAGGTGTAATCACACCTTGTCTCACAAAGTGATCATAAATGGGGTGCAGAGAAAGCTGTTGTTCGGACTGCATTCTATTAATGGACAAGGTCAAGGCTTGAAACATGGCAGCCACGTCGCCCGTAGCATGGGTCGACTGAGAGGATGATCCTACCTCAGGGCGGTGGGATCTAATCTGGACAGGGGGGTCATTGGGGGTAATATCCCCAACTGGAAGGAAATAAGTGGGACGGGGTAAGATGGCCTCACCCTCCTGAAGTTGAGGACGCTGCCTATGTAGTGGAATCTGGTTTACCTCAGCGGTCAACTTGACCAAAACACGGCCAGCTATCCTCCAAATCATATGGCGGTGAGAGACACGAAACCAATTAAGCTGAACAAAATAATCATAATCCAACCCATTTCCCATCTCGGTGGGAGGTGTAGTCAATGCCTGGAGGTCAGTGGTGGCTTGGTTAAAACCACAAACTCGCGTAGCAAGGTGAGTGATAAGGCCTCCATAGACAATGCCAGTGTTCTTTGGATTAGTAGTTTTAGTCAACTGAACAGCAAAATAGTAAGGAATGCTAATCGACCATGGTTCATCACCATTAACATTCAAGAACCCTCCTAAAATATCTAACTCTACCCGTCTCACCAAATGAGGCTCAGCACGGCCTAAGAAGGTCCATCCCATGAATCTTTGTGAGATTCTAATGGCGGGATGATGTATGTGTTGGTGTGGGATATGGTCCCAACGAGAGACAGGATAAGTAGAAATGGTGTTCCAAACATGGCTAATATCAAAGCCTTCGGGAGGTGAAGTAACAGTGTCCCTGTGGGTGAGATCGAATTGGCCAGCAAAGGTCTCTAAGTTCATACTATAGTCATCGTTGAATAATCGAAACCGAACTTGAGGCATAGAGTCTTTATTCCTAGATCTTTGTAATTCAAATGAGCTCAAGAATTCAAGGGTTAATTGGGGGTAGGTCTTATAATTGAAGTTCATACTAGCAGTCATTCTTAGACCCCTAAACAACACCTTGGCAAGTTCATAAAGCTTCATGTGCCTTAAAGAAGAAATATCAAGGAATTTGGTAGGTCTCATACCTTTGCTCTTGATAATTAACCATTTTTGCCATTGCTTGTTTGAACTAAACTCAACATCCTGAAAATCGGGATCATGCACAGCAGCTTGTCCTTCTTGATTTCCGGTTTGATCTTCAGCTTCTAGCATTTCTATGTCTTCTTCATGAGCCCTACTACTTTCCCCTTGGTTGGTAGTTTTTGCCGTCTTTGATCTCCTTATTGTAGGTGCCATTTGCTACAAGAAACTAGTATTAGAACACTTCACAAATTGATGGCATAAGTGTTAGAATACTAGGCTTTTAAGCACAAATTCAAGCATAATTTCATAAGTGAAACATTATCATGCTACCTTTGAGCACAAATGGATGTTTTTAAGCATAACAATATTTCACTAAGATTATGAGCAACATTACACTTGAATCTTGAGCTTTGGGCACTACTTAAATGTACTAATGCTAAATTAACACAATAAGAGCATAATTTCATAGTATAAAGCATGGATTCAAGCATTATACTACCACTAAGCATGAGTTCTTAGCATGAAGTAGAGATGAGTATTCTAATTGGCATATGAGCATTCAAATCATAGTAAGCTAGCTAATTAGTTACTAACATTCACTCTATAACATGTAAGAACCATTAGAAATCCAGTTTAAACAAGTTTTTTCAAGTAAAATCAATAACCCCCAAATTTGGGTTAAGGTTTGTTCATGTTGGATTTCTGAAAAATAGAGAGATTGAAGCAACTAAAGTAGAATTAACTTACTTGATAATGCTTAGATGTTGCCTTGGATGAATTATGGTGACAAATTTTGCAAGAAAAGACTAAGAAATAAAGGTTTTTGAGAGATTTTTGAGCTTTGAATATGAAGAACACGGGAATATGGCAGCAAGCAAAGGGTAGCAAGTTGGTTTTATAGAAGAAATTAGAACAAAACTCGAAACAAACAACTTACCCGATCGGGTATACCTGAATCCGATCGGGGAAGTGTGCTGATCCAGATTCTATTTCTTTTTTCTTTGTTACTTGCTCTTACCTTTTGGCTATGGCCTTGAACATACTTACTAACCTTTATGGACTTGGCAACATGGGCCAAGGGTAGCTCCTTTTCATCTCAATAGGTCATCCAGTTCCAAGTACGAAAAATTACGAACTAAGCATGCATTTTAAAAAATGTAAATAACGAGTAAAACGAAAATTGTTTCCTAGCTATTACAACCCAAAAAAATTTTAAAAAGAGTATCCAATTAAAATAATCCAAAACAAAAATATTGTCTAAGAAAGTAAAGAGAAAGAAGGGTTGCCTCCCGACAAGCGCATTTTTAAGTCATGCTAGACTTTGAATTTCTATCCCTCCTTAAGCCTTGTGAAGGGATGTGAGCTCCTTTTAGCTTGATTTCGTCCTTGAATTTTTCATTTACCTTTGCCAACACCCATGGCAATCTAATTTACATACATTTCCGAAGCTTTGAATGCTTCGAGGTCACCATCTCCTACACTCATTACATTCCCCTTCTTATCAAAAGTGGCACGTGATCCCTCCATTTCAAAAGTGATCTTCTCTCCTTGTACATCAATACAAGCCCCAACTGTATTTAGGAAAGGTCTTCCTAATATAATATAGTCGTCTCTACCTTTCTTTGAAAAGATGACATAAAAATCAACGGGAATAAGGAAGTATCCAATCCGAATGGGGACATCTTCAACAATTCCCACTGGAGTATGCATAGTTCCATCGGCTAATTGAAGGCTAGTATTTGTAATCTTCATTTGCATTGGGCAATGGTCTTCATAAAAGGAAAAGGGCATGACACTAATAGAGGCCCCTAAATCACATAATGCATTTCTAACCTTATGAAGACTCAATGTGAAGGAAATATTAAAACAACCTGGATCTTTAAGCTTTGAAGGAATGATAACCTTCCCTTCTACAAGGGGAGGTTCCTTTGGAATATCTTGGGTTGCTTCTTCTTCTTGAAATGTCTTGCCGATCCTTGCCTCCAACTTTGAAAAAGCCTTGTCATTTGCCTTCGTTGCTTCACCAACTCTTTCTTCTAACTTCCCTTGAGATTTTATCAAAGTCATGATCAAAGACTCGAGACGGGATGTCTCCTCTCGTGTATGGGCTCGGGTTGGGTTGGCTAGCGAAGGATCATTGTAAAGCTCGTGGGGCAACCTATAGTCACCAATCATGTCGATTGTGACTATTAGCGGATCTTCACTCTCTTGAGTGGTTTGGCTAGAACTCGATGGGGTCAACTCTTCTACTCTCTTTTGGAGAGACATGACGGTTGATTTGAGTGAGCATATTGTAGAAAAGAAATACGAGTACATGTTGTGTTGTGCTTGTATTACTTCCCTCAACTTGGCATGTACTTGACCGTTTTGAAAAGATGATTATGGAATGGTATGAGGTGTATTAGTAGGTTGTGCTTGGCGAAATTGTGGGTGAAAAGGGTTTAATGGTGTGAGTTTATTCCCACATCTTTGAGGTACATGCCCTATTCCTCCACAAAGTTCACAAGGGGTTGTTAGTGAGGTAAATGGGTTTAAAACTTTTGGACAATATAAAGTATTTCTTGGGGTGGTTTCATTTGATGGAACGGGACAGGCTAAGGAAATGGTAGTGTCAACATCACTTGAGGTTTCCACTCTGCTTTTCTTTCGCTCTCCCCCATTATTTTGGGAACCTTCCCCACTCTCTTTTTGTGAATTACTTGATAGGTTTGACATGGTGGATTGAGATTTAAACCTACGATGGAAAGCTATTACGATCTCTTCCCACTCCATTGGTTTTGCGGCATCTTTTAGACGACGGGTGAACCACCATTTGGCTTCTCTTTTTAGTGATAAAGGAAAGAGAGTTTCGTTAATTTGGTTTTGGGTGATCCCTTCCCTCTCAAAAGTTTGACACAACTCACAAAAGGTTTGGATGTGGTGGGCTGGGTTTTCATTTGGCTCGCCACTAAATTGGTTACCTTCAATGAGAGCAATTAGAGTCATATGGACCCTTAGGATCCCACTAGCAAGTTCAAAAACCCGAAACCTAGGATCTTCTTTTGTTCGCACCATTTTTGTCAACCTACAAAGAAAAACACAAAAAAGAAAGTAAGTAATGATTTTAGGTACGGTTGCACCTAAAAATGGTAGAATTTTAAATAAAAATCAGCAATACATAGATAAACAAAACCGTGCTCCCCGGCAACGGCGCCAAAATTTGACCGGGTTGTGTCGCAGTCCCAATACAAAAATAATTACCCACACTTAGGCTAACAACATAAGGAATGTAATTAGGGTAGTAGGGATCGATTCTCAGGGAGTACGTGTTAACTATGAATTGCTATGGGGTGATTTTCATTTAAGTTCGAATCATTTGGGGTGATTGTCTAAACTACTAACATGAAATAAAATTATAAGTATGTAATGACGATATTTAAATGACAAGTATTGAAATTACGATAAATTAAATCTAATCTAATTGACGGAAAGGACAATGACAATAATTAAATCTAACTAAGAACGATAATTAAAATGACGATATTGAAAAACTACCTAACTACAATAATAGAAAACTAATAACTAGCTAAACAACATTAAAATAAACTATCTAAGAACAAAAATAAAATGACGGTAAAATAAACTAACTAAAACGATAAAATAAACTATCTAATCAAATTGATATAGAGAATTAGAAATTCATGTCAAACGATTCAAAAGCTTTATTGATACCAATATTAGAATTACTACGATTGTCTAAGCCTTGTAGCGGTATATTCCTCTCGGATTCGTACCAACTTTTTAATGGGTTCTAACGTCCTTTCAGCCTGGTTAGGTCACTAAACCCCTATTGGCAGTCCTAATTCCCATCCCAACTCTCCTTTCTAAGACGGAAATTGACTAATACAAACAATTGTTTATGGCCACTAAACAAAGTTATAGAATTTGACACGACCAAAGGAAGAAACAAATTAGATGGTTCTATTGGTATCGATTCTTCTTTTAATTCATTTTAACTAGCAAATCATTTCAATATTTCAACTTTATTTATTATATCTACAAAATGATAATCTTACATTACTACATTTGATTTATTGTGATTAAATAAATTAAGAGGAAAATGATAAATAAAATTAAACTACGAAATAAAAGTACTAAAATGACTAAGGTGATTTTGATTATATTAGTAATGATTCTAATGATGAATTTTATGATGATTATTATATGATTAGGCAAAATAGAATATGACATATTAAACGATATTTTGGTTTCAAAAAGACTATTTTTATATGGAATTCCTATCAACAATAATATAAGAACGAGACTAATGGGATTGTAGTTCATGGTCTTAATATGATGATGAAAACATTAAAACTAAAATGAATACTATAAAGAGAAAACAATGATGTCCGAAATTGCGTAAATAAAGGATAGAAAATTACCGAGATTGGAGTACAAATTATGTAAGAAAGAAAGCAAAGAACAAATATTCAACCCTATGTAATGACAAATGCTTATAGAAACACTAGAGAAGTACTTAAGATTGCATAAACTATGAACTATAATCCAAAACTTATATGTATTGTGTGTTGTGTTATTCTAAATTGTGTGCTAATTGTGTTATTCTCTTCTAAATTGTATGCTAATTGTGTTGTTGATCCTTTGCTTATATAGGGCTGCATAGCTGCTGTGTTTCGTCCAAATTCATACCCTAGACAAAGCTATAAAGCACTCCATTAAAGCTTGGTAGAAGAAGAGCCAAGAGACGTTCATCAGCAGACATACCCGATCGGGTATGTGGTAATCTAATCGGGTATGTAACCCTGATGGATTTTTCGTCTCTTTCAATTTCGTCTTTGGGCACGGAATCCTATGCCTTGGTCTTGGTCAATGCAACACGTAATTGGGCTTGTGCTAGTCTTCCTTTTACTTGGGTTGATGTTTTCCTTTGAGAAACAAAGTCAAAGTCCAAGATGAGTCCACTTGAGGAAGGATGTAGCGGAATCGTAGTCAAATCGTGAAATTGTTGTCATAGGTTCCTCATAAACTCGTATTCTAGTGCCTTTGCTCCATAAAGTAAGAAAATATAGCAAAACCGCTTTATTTCCTATAAAACGAGACAAAGCACGCAAAACAACTAGAATAGCAATATTAGCTCGTTAATCACTTAACAAAGTGCATAAATCGTATAGAAATCTAGCTAAAACGGGGGATAAATTAGTACAAAATATCGCTTATCAGTGATTATGGTGTAAATGTTTGTTGTATGCCTATATTTTGTGATAATACGAGTGATATTATTATTTCTAAGAATCCAGCTCATCATTCTCGTACTAAACATATAGACATTAGACATCATTTCTTACGCGACCATGTAGAAAAGGGAAACATTAACTAGGATTTTGTAGTACTGAAAATCAATGGCCTGACATTTTAACAAAGGCGTAAGTTAGAAGACGTTTTGAGATTTTGAGGTTGGAAATTGGTTTAATCAGTAGCAATTAAATTCGTCATATTTATTTTACGAACCTGCATGACTGGTTAGAATAAGACGAGATTATATGACTGTGTCCGTGTATTATATTGCTAGTATATTTGTGTTTAATATTGTATATTTTACGTGATTATCTTGCATATTAAGTATTTTATGAATATTGAATTATGGACCGCATATTTGCCAAAAATCTTTCTTATTCACTTTCCTAATCAACCCAATATTCCACTCATGTGATTTTCCTTGACCGAAATTCCTAACAATATTATTCTACCATGTCTTTTATTTACCTAATCCTATCCTTACCATATCTCTCCTATATTTACCCTAGATTCCTTTTTCTATCCTACCCAAATTCAAAAAAAAAAAAGGAAATAGAGGAGTAGACCACGGCTTCACGTGCTACCCTACAAAATCAAAACCCCAACACTACCCTTCATTATTACCTATCATCATCACCATCAAAATACATCATCAACACCATCCTCCTTCTCCCACACGGAAAAAAAAACAAAACAAAACAAAACCAAGCTCTCATCAATGGCTTCCTCACGGTCCACAACCAAAAACACCAACACCCCAAACTCCAAAACTCAAACACCTTGCATGTCTACCAATCCATCACGACAACCCAACCAAAAATTACCCAATTTAACCCAAACCGAGTCGGGCTCGGTGCTTGAAGGTACCAAAAGGCGTCGATTAAATAAGCGGAAGAATAAGGTACAAGTTGATGCTAGTAAGGACATAGAAATCACGGAAATTGAAGGGACAAAACTTCCTCTGTTTAGTGAATTTCTCCCTCAAGAAACGGCATCCGGACTTGACAAACATCGATTAACAAAGGAAAAACGAAAATTGGTTAATCGGGTTGCAAAGTATGGTATTGATGGTGGTCGGAGTTTCCCGTAGGTATGGTGTGAAAAATATCAAGCTTTAACTTTCTTCAACGATTTCTTGAAATTTCAAGAATGGGAGCATGTGTCTCGGTTTTCCGGTCGTATCTACCCCATCGCGGTAATCCAATTCTATGCTTCCGTCTCTTTAAAATATGGAGTTTTGCATGCTGTTGTGAATGGTCGTGAAGTGTCGGTCTCGGTTGACGACTTTTGTACTCTGTTTTTGGTTCATAGTGATAAAGCCAAAATAGACCCGAGTACGTCGTGGGAAGAGCTGTCGGATACGTCTAAACTGGATGTTAAGCGTTATTTTGATGATAGGGCTACATTGTCGAGTTGTGTGTTGGCGGGGAGTTTATCCCCAAAATTGAAATTTCTTTTAAGTTTTTTATGGAATATGGTGGTCCCGTGTCGGGGTGGACGAGATAAAATTGCATGTTTTGAGATGATGGTGGTTAAGAATTGGCTAGAGGGCAACCGTGTCAACCTTGATTTTCTTGTTTTTTCTCAAATATCTCAAACTAGCTTTTTGGTGACCGAAAATAAGGTCTACACGACCCTGGACTTACACTATGGCATGTGGGTGTCTCGGGTTCTTGAGGCTAAGGGGGTTGTTGATCCGACTATCTATGGCGTAAATTTGAAAGATGATATGAATGAAACTTTCTTGAAATTCATGAAAATGGAGGCATTGGGTCCGGAACTGGCTTTTCAATCAAGGGTTGGTTTGGTTGATGTTAAGCCGAATATTGTTGATTTTTCGGCCATTGAAACAAAATTGGATTCATTTATAGGGAAGGTTATGGAGCGCCTTGATGCGTAAGACAAGAAACTCGATGCGGTTGCTGACAAGGTGGTCAAAACCGTGGCTTTGGGGAATACTAGCCCAAACTGTGACCCTGGTGGGTCAGTTGTGAGTAATGATTTGAGGGGATGGATGACGGGAGTCGATAGTTGCCTTGCTAAAATTGAGAGGAATTTTGTCGATATTCGACAACAGTTATTTAGGCAACGGGATCGGATGCAATTCTTGGTTAGCCAAGGAGGTGCTTTGGTGAAGAGTGGTGCGGAAATGCGAGATGGAATGCACACTATCTATGATGCAACAGAGGCCTTATCCATGAAGGTTCGGAACTTTGATTCATGTCTCACAGAACAAGCCAATCATGTGAAGAAGTGCTTTGATCGCCTTGACACCATTGAGTACCGTACCCGACCCGGCTATATCGACCCTTCTATCCCTCGTCAACACAATTTGCCTTGATTTTCTCATCTTTATTTGGTTTTTTGTCCTTAAACTACTTATCCTATTGTCCATTCGGCCCATTTTGGCATACACTATATTCGGCCCATTAGTATTAATACTTTTAATTGTGGTTTGTAGTTTAATTGACATTTAGTATTTGATTTTTCTTGCTACGAATCGTTAAGTGTTGCGTATTTTGCATATCTATTTCTTGCCTTGGAGTAACTTATTCTAGTCATTTTATATCTTTGTTCTTGTCTTTTCAATGATTTGAGTCTTTGCTTAAGCTTGCTCCTTGTCAAGACCCGTAATCTCTTAAAGTCTTTCAAGTTATAACTTTAGCTAGGTTGTTATGTTCTTGCGATTAACGTTACTATAACTTTGGTAGTATTTTGTTGACGGGAAACTATGCTTAGTCACAATCATAAGAGAAACCATAAGAGACTTGTGATCATCAAAAAGGGGGAATTTGTTAGACCTATTTTATAGTTTTGATTATGACATGTATATACTTGACTGATAAGCGAGATTTTGTACTAATTTATCCCCCGTTTTAGCTCGATTTCTATATGATTTATGCACTTTGTTAAGTAATTAACGAGCTAATATGACTATTCTAGTTGTTTTGCGTGCTTTGTCTCGTTTCATAGCAAATGAAACAGTTTTGCTATATTTTCCTCAAAATGGATTGGTCTCGACTTTTGACTTAGTTTCTCAATTAAAACACAAGCCCAAGTCAACCAAAGCCTGGCCCAAGACCATTTCCGAGTTGCAAACTACCAAAACAAGACATAGGATTCCATGCCCAAAGAAGAAATTGGAAGAGACGAAAGAGGATCCATCAGGTATACATACCCGATCAGATTTACCACATACCCGATCGGGTATGTCTGCTGATGAACGCTTCTTGGCTCTTCTTCTACCAAGCCTTAATGGAGTGCTTTATTAGGTTGTCTAGGGTATGAGTTTGGACGAAATACAGCAGCCTCTCAACCCTATAAATAGCCTATGCATCACACACAACTCAAAAAAAATGTACAAAAACACTTCTCTACACTTTCTTTAGTTTAGTTTTTTCTTTCTTTCTCCATTTTTGTAGTTTTAGTTTTAGATCTAGTTTTCTGTAGTCTAGTTTAGTTCTAAGTTTCCTTCAATTGTAATTGTTCTACTTGTAATTGGAATTCTAGTTTCCGGGTTTGCATTTTCCTATTCAAGTTCCTATTCCATTTCAATCTTTGCTCATCCTTACCGGTAATACTTACTCTTGTTTTTACATTATAGTTTCATTTTCTTTTAGTATTTCCTTTATCATGTTTACCAATCTTAGTTTCCCTTTCATTGTTAATCATGAAAGGAATATACCATTTAAAGACTTGGACAACTATGATTTTTCTAAACCCGTAATCAACTTTGCTTTTAAATTGATTAGCATGTGAACCCCGATCCCTAGATCCTTTTCTTTATTGTATTGTTATCATTTTTATTATAGCATTTATTAATTAGTGACAAACATTTGCCAATCGTACAAGATAGAGTTCTAACCATAACTATTCACAAGTATCTCCCGTCTCCCCGAGATCGACCCCTTACTTCCCTAATTACATTAATTTGTTGTTAGCCTGTTTGGGTTATTTATCTTTGATTAGGGTATGCGACAACCCTGTCAAATTTTGGTGTCTTGTACACAGTGGGTGAGGGATTGATTTTAGACTTATTAGGCTTGATCTTGACTTTGG
Source organism: Heliosperma pusillum (assembly GCA_022085475.1). Lineage (NCBI taxonomy): Eukaryota > Viridiplantae > Streptophyta > Magnoliopsida > Caryophyllales > Caryophyllaceae > Heliosperma > Heliosperma pusillum. Next base: position 58,300 of record JAIUZE010004623.1, on the reverse strand, counting down.
AAAACTACATATACGGTAAGGTAGAGCCTCCAGTGATTGGTACATCTATACCCGATCCCAATTAGGTGTGTGTAGTTTCTCCTTATGATTTGCGTCACATCAAAAACGCACAAGTATGGTTTTCTTTCCATTTCTAGTGAGCATTACATTCATGATTTAAAAAGCATTTGAAGCCATTCACTTTAAATCCATTGCCTAAATTTAGCCCCTTTTCACATTGTTTCACATTTCATTAACTACATGTAAAAATATTGCCTACCTTGTTAAGTTAGTAGCTATACCGTTTGTGTTTGGGTGCTCATTTGGGATATTGTTCAAGTTATGTCAAAGTGATCTTGATTGGACGGAATTACTGATTGCCGTACGGAAAAAAAAGAAATGAAAAAAAAAATGATGTTGAATATGAAAGAATGAAAAGAAAGAAAGAAGCATGTATTGAAAAGAAAAAAAATGGTTTATGAAAAGAAGAAGAAGTTGTGAGTGTTATTTCCATGATCCAAAATTCAAAAAGTTGGGAAATTCACTCTTGTGTTGCCATGAGTATAAGCCAATTTGCTATTTTTGGCTTAGTTTTATTTTCATGGGAATGGTTCCGAGTTTTGATTGAGCATCCTTGCATAATTGGTATGTTTCTAGCTTGACCTTAGCTCCGCATTACCATAATTCATTTGTCCACTTTGTTACCCATCTCCCATAGCCTTCTTCTTGCTTTTGGCTTCTTTCTATGCTTTTAATGATTTTTTTGACTTGTAGTTTTGGAATGTTTACCATATTAGATTGCGGGCGCATACTCATGAGTCGTAGATAGGAGAGTGCACTCTAATATAAAATAATATTTCCTTGATTTATATAAAAATTTGAGTGTTGAGTACACCGTGAGAGTCCATTGTCAAAAGATCATGCAAGAGCCGAAAAGTCTATTTGATGTTCCTTATGCTGCGCTGTTATGTAAATCTCAACCATGTTTTGCATTTTCCCTATGCCCACGTTGTTTCGGGATGTGTTTCATTGTGCTCTATAAGCTACTATGTGGGATTTGCATTTGGTTGGATTGATTGTTGCTCGTCGCCCTTGTCCTTGTCATGTTTGTTATAGTATGCTTGCTTGAGGACAAGCAAGGGTTTAGCTTAAGGAAGTTTGATAAGCGATATTTTGTACTAATTTATCCCCCGTTTTAGCTCGATTTCTATATGATTTATGCACTTTGTTAAGTGATTAACGAGCTAATATTACTATTCTAGTTGTTTTGCGTGCTTTGTCTCGTTTTATAGGAAATGAAGCGGTTTTGCTATATTTTCTTACTTTATGGAGCAATGGCACTAGAATACAAGACTACGAGGAACCAATTATAGCAATTTCATGGTTGGATCACAATTCCCATTGCATCATTCCTCAAAATGGATTGGTCTCGACTTTTGACTAAGTTTCTCAATTAAAACACATGCCCAAGTCAACCAAAGCCTGGCATAGGATTCCATGCCCAAAGAAGAAATTGGAAGAGACGAACGAGGATCCATCAGGGTTACATACCCGATCGGATTTACCACATACCCGATCGGGTATGTCTGCTGATGAACGCTTCTTGGCTCTTCTTCTACCAAGCCTTAATGGAGTGTTTTATTAGGTTGTCTAGGGTATGAATTTGGGCGAAACACAGCAGCCTCTCAACCCTATAAATAGCCTATGCATCACACACAACTCAAAAAAAAAAATGTAAAAAAACATATTCTACTTGTAATTGGAATATGTAGTTTTTACCTTCTCAACACTTTCTTTAGTTTAGTTTTTACTTTCTTTCTTCATTTTGTAGTTTTAGTTTTAGATCTAGTTTTCTCTAGTCTAGTTTAGTTCTAAGTTTCCTTCAATTGTAATTGTTCTACTTGTAATTGGAATTCTAGTTTCCGGGTTTGCATTTTCCTATTCAAGTTCCTATTCCATTTCAATCTTTCCTCATCCTTTCCGGTAATCCTTACTCTTGTTTTTACATTATAGTTTCATTTTATTTTAGTATTTCCTTTATCATGTTTACCAATCTTAGTTTCCCTTTCATTGTTAATCATGCATAAGTAATCTTTGTTCTAGGGGAAGGGTTAACATGTCTAATTAATTAATAAGTATAAATTGATTCCGGGTAGAATTGTTTAAGTTGTCTCTATTTCTTGTTTGATTCTCATGATAAACTTTGATCTAAGGCCTTAACCAATTGTTTATACTTGTCAATTTACGTCTCAAGGGCGAGAGTCGAGATGAAAATTAAAGGACTGGCAAGAATAGTTTAATGACCTAGCAAGGCTGAAAAGACGTTAGGACCCGTTAAAAAGTCGGTATGAATCCGAAAGGAATATACCATTTAAAGACTTGGACAACTATGATTTTTCTAAACCCGTAATCAACTTTGCTTTTAAATTGATTAGCACGTGAACCCCTATCCCTAGATCCTTTTCTTTATTGTATTGTTTTCATTTTTATTATAGCATTTATTAATTAGTGACAAACATTTGCCAATCGTACAAGATAGAGTTCTAACCATAACTATTCACAAGTATCTCCCGTCTCCCCGAGATCGACCCCTTACTTCCCTAATTACATTAATTTGTTGTTAGCCTAGTTTGGGTTATTTATCTTTGATTAGGGTATGCGACAAGAAATTGGAAGAGACGAAAGAGGACCCATCTGGGTTACATACCCGATCGGATTTACCACATACCCGATCGGGTATGTCTGCTGATGAACGCTTCTTGGCTCTTCTTCTACCAAGCGTTAATGGAGTGCTTTATTAGGTTGTCTAGGGTATGAATTTGGATGAAACACAGCAGCCTCTCAACCCTATAAATAGCCTATGCATCACACACAACTCAAAAAAAAAATGTACAAAAACACTTCTCTACACTTTCTTTAGTTTAGTTTTTTCTTTCTTTCTCCATTTTGTAGTTTTAGTTTTAGATCTAGTTTTCTCTAGTCTAGTTTAGTTCTAAGTTTCCTTCAATTGTAATTGTTCTACTTGTAATTGGAATTCTAGTTTCCGGGTTTGCATTTTCCTATTCAAGTTCCTATTCCATTTCAATCTTTGCTCATCCTTTCCGGTAATCCTTACTCTTGTTTTTACATTATAGTTTCATTTTCTTTTAGTATTTCCTTGATCATGTTTAGCAATCTTAGTTTTATAATCTTAGTTTCCCTTTCATTGTTAATCATGCATAAGTAATCTTTGTTCTAGGGGAAGGGTTAACATGTCTAATTAATTTATAAGTATAAATTGATTCCGTGTAGAATTGTTTTAGTTGTCTCTATTTCTTGTTTGATTCTCATGATAAACTTTGATTTAAGGCCTTAATCAATTGTTTATACTTGTCAATTTCCGTCTCAAGGGCGAGAGTCGAGATGAAAATTAAAGGATTGGCAAGAATAGTTTAATGACCTAGCAAGGCTGAAAAGACGTTAGGACCCGTTAAAAAGTCGGTATGAATTCGAAAGGAATATACCATTTAAAGACTTGGACAACTATGATTTTTCTAAACCCGTAATCAACTTTGCTTTTAAATTGATTAGCATGTGAACCCCGATCCCTAGATCCTTTTCTTTATTGTATTGTTATCATTTTTATTATAGCATTTATTAATTAGTGAGAAACATTTGGCAATCGTACAAGATAGAGTTCTAACCATAACTATTCACAAGTATCTCCCGTCTCCCCGAGATCGACCCCTTACTTCCCTAATTACATTAATTTGTTGTTAGCTTAGTTTGGGTTATTTATCTTTGATTAGGGTATGCGACAACCCTGTCAAATTTTGGCGCCATTGCCGGGGAGCACGGTTTTGTTTATTTGTGATTAGTAGAGTTTTACCTTGTCTTTTTCTTTTTTTTCCTTTTCTTTTGTCTCGAGGAACACTTGTTCCTTGAGATTTTTCTCACCTTTTCCTTGTAGTGTAGTGACTCTTTTCAGGTAATAGGAATATTTTCTTTCAATGGGATTGCTTTATTTTCTCTCAATGACTATCTATTTCCAACCTCCACAATGCGAGAATGAGCCTTTCCATGAATACCTCGACCGATTTTATAGCTATTATAACCATATTATCTCTCTTGGGTATAACCTTGACGAGACCTATATGAGACATGTCGTGCTTCATGGAATGCTCATTGAGTGTCGTAGCCTGGCTATGCAATTGAGTGGTGGATGTCTTTATCAGAAGAGAGGAGAAGAACTTTGGATTTTCTTGAACGTTATGGCATCCCAATCTTGGGAAGAAATGCACCGGCGGTTGAGAATCAAAGAGCAACTCAATGAAATCATGGCTCAAGTTCAAATGCTCAAAGGGCAAAAGGAAGAACCCGCGTTTAAAAGAAGTAAGCCAATCAATTTTCCTTATGCTTTTTCAGCCCCCCCCCCCCCATGTGAGTCTAATTTCTCCTATGCTTTTTCAGCCCCCCCATGTGAGTCTAATTCTTCCCAATCATATGAATTAATAGATGACAATGATGATGGTCCAACCTTTTCTATTGAAAGTCACTCTAGTGTCGTTCCATTTGACAATTTTGAGACCCCCATTATTGATATTGACCATATGGTAGTCGAGACTTTAGACAAGGATGTTGTTAAGCCCATTTGTGACTCCAATGGAGAGTCGTCGATCGAGTCATCAGATTTCTTTGAAAATTCCTTCGCTAAGGATATTCCAGATTTATTTGAAAATGATACTGGGTTTTGTGAACCTATCCTTGAAATTAAGTGGGATCAACCACCCATTTTTGATTCCCAATCCTTTGATTCACCCTACTCCCAATTAGAGTCCACTAATGATATTTTGGGAACTAATTGTTTGTTCCATGATCTTAAACATTTCACTCCATCTCTCACTGACGAGTGGAGCAGTTCAGTGGTCATCTATGAAGTTTGTCATGCGCACAATGATAAGATATATCAATTCTTACCTTCAATATTTCATGCCTATATCTTGCCCATTGCTTACATATCTTTTTGTATAGCTTATGCGCAGGTATATGATCGACTTCTAAGGGCATTGACCTGCTTTTTAAGGCACAAATAATGATTTTCATTAATAAAGAGTCTAGCAAGACATTTAAATAATGCTTCGCAGGATGCAACCCGTGTTTTATTATATTTTTGTTATGAAATAAATTAATTTTGTTGGAAAATTTAATAATGTTAATTTTTAAATAATTCATTTGGTTTTGGTTCTAATAGCTTTGACAATAAGACAATAGTTTTATCTAGTATTGTAGTAGCTTCTTCATCACAGGTACTTTGGTGCTTGGGTTGTACTTTGCCCCCGTTTTCAAGCTAGCTTGAGGGAGCTGCTGCACGGTTGTATGTTTTCTTTTCTTTCTTTACCATTTTGTTTAGTCGTCCCCCATTCCTTTGTTGGTTATGTTGTTCTTCTTTGTGTTTTCTGCGCTTAAACCCGTTTCGCACATTGAGGACAATGTGTTATTCTAGCTTGGGGGAGGGATTTAGTTTGTGTCGTTGTTTATTTAGTCTAGTTGTTTATTGAATTTGAAAAATTTGAAAATCCAAAAAAATCAAAAAATTAAAAAAATTTAATAAAAGTTGTGTGTTTTGTCCACCCAATTGTGTTGTGCATAATGTCATTCCTCAATGCATTTCCCTTATTGTAGCTTTTTAGCCAATGTTTCATGCTTTTGACGGGATTTTGCATACATGGGGATGTCTTGTACACAGTGGGTGAGGGATTGATTTTAGACTTATTAGGCTTGATCTTGACTTTGGCAAACTACATATACGGTAAGGTAGAGCCTCCAGTGATCGGTACATCAATACCCGATCCCAATTAGGTGTGTGTAGTTTCTCCTTATGATTTGCGTCACATCAAAAACGCACAAGTATGGTTTTCATTCCATTTCTAGTGAGCATTACATTCATGATTTAAAAAGCATTTGAAGCCATTCACTTTGAATCCATTGCCTAAATTTAGCCCCTTTTCACATTGTTTCACATTTCATTAGCTACATGTGACAACCCTCGCGAATGCGGAAATAAAATATAACAAGCATGTAAATAAAATAGCGGAAAATACGATGTTTTTATAAACTTTTATACATGCAAGAAGAAGTATACGAGGAGTGTCAAATATTACAAACGAAAGTACGAAATAAACTACAACAAGAGACGTAGACTCTCAAAAGGTTGACAATGTCAAAGTGATTAGCAACTAGCTTAAATAACGTCTAGAGGTGAATCTTCCAAGGACAACGCCCGCTAGCTCACACCCGAACCCAAAATATCATAAGCAAAAAGCCATCCAAATCAAGCAACCTGTTCATCCATGAAAAACATGAACGCCACAGTCAGTGGGGCGTAACTCCGGGTTCTCCCAGCCATATCACATTAAACGTACATAAAAGGAAATACAAAAGTAGAAGCATGCATATATAGATATACATCTGAAATACGATAAGGGTAAATAGGCAATTCAATATATAAGGATAAGAGCATATGAAGTACAAATCCGAATCCATCATGTTACACAAAGACTCGGGGAAGACACTCTTAGGCAACCGAATACACTCACTAGGGCTTGCATCTCACCGTTAGCGGTATAAGTTTGATAAGATTGAGACTCGACAACCAAACCATGCCAAGTCATGCGACGATCACAAATAATCCATCATATTATCATCCATTCAAATATACAATATATTGACGACTTTCAAACATACAATACATTGACGACCTCTCTCACGGTAGATGAAACGCACTAGCACCGTGTACATGGCAAGAATGATTAAAATCGCATCCACGAGATAAACATTTCTCTGAATGCATACACGATAAACATTTCGTATATGTGGGCTAATTTCCTCCTGGTAGCACGACGATATAAATTTATATCCGGTCCTAGTCTAAATCTGGCCAGACTCTCGGAATAAACGTGTTCCGATTTGACATGCGATAAACGTTTCACATCCAAGACTCGGTCAATCAAAGACACCGAGTACCCCAAATTCGGTCGATAATTCACGAAAGAGGCGGAAAAGAGCACGAGCATCAAAACAAGCGGTACGCTACATGCAAATGACACCACCTCGCAAGTATACAACATTTGACGGCCGGGTCGATCAACGCAAAGCGTTCACCTCCCAACAACGTCGTCATATGCCCACTAACACATGCAATTAAGCAGTAAGGATACATCCCCGTTCCGACATTCCAGCCTTACGAACGTGGAGGTAGCCAAGGGAATGAGAGTACAAAGCACATAACAAAATAGTGCTCAAACCGTAACATTTGTAAAACCGACTCAAAGTGGGACATATCAAAAACCGTTACCATGCATGAGAATAGGGCATTTTATAAATGTAAATATGATAAACATGAATCAATACATGATACATAAGCATTAGACCAAGTTTAAGAAGCATAATAAATAGGAAACATAGATCTTATCTCAAAACAACAAGTTTGGAAACTAACTAAAACAAGGGTCCACTTCAAACGGTCATAACTAGAGTTCTAGAAATGCAAATGTAGAAATTTTAAAAGGAGGTGATAGCTTATCCTCTTACGGTTCCAACGGTAGGTCACAAGCCCAAAACAAGGAAGTAACAAAGGAGATATGATCATTTTACAAAAAGGAGTCAGCGCAGTGAAACTGCACAAGTCCCGACCGTGACTTGTATGTCACGCTCGTGACATGAGTTTCACGACCGTGACTTACATTTCACGCTCGTGAAACTGTCTGTTACACAAGGGTATTTGGTCAGCCACTATTTCACGCTCGTGACATGAGTTTCACGACCGTGACTTGGGTCAAGACATCTCCATTTTGTTCTTAACTCAACCATCATCAACTATTATCATAAATCATCAATTCTCATAACAATTCTCAACAACAACAAGTATCATCATCAGCACAAGTTCTATGAATACTAATTCTATTCCAAATACGATTACTAACATAGAAAACACATTAAAACATGTAAATGATATCGAGTAACCCTTCACCGTTACCTTTATGCGTCTTTACTCCGCGTCAAGGTCCTCTTCAATCAAGAAGTAGTCTTTGTCGGGATCTTGAAGGTCACCACCTACAAATAGTTAATAAAAGATGAATATACTTCACCTTGAGAAAGACGAAAAGTTTGAAAAGCGAGAAAGACGGTAATTTTATTATCAATACGGATAGAGGAAGATAAGAGGGGAAGAATGAGACAAACTTACGTGAATTTGAGCGAGAAATGAAAGAGATATGACGATTCTAAGCTTGAAAAGATTATGGAAGCTAGGTTTTGGGGGTTTTCTTAGTGAGGAAGAAGGTGTTTGAGTTGTGTGAGTGAAATAGGTTATGAGGGAGTATGATGGGAGTTAGTGGAAAAAAGTCAAGAAAAGTCAAAGACGCCTTAAGACGTGATTCACTTGAAATCTCGCGTAAAATCCAAATACGAACTCGGAAATTCTAAATTCGACACGATAAATTTAATTCTAAACAAAAACTAAATTTCGCTGAAAAGTATCCGTAAAATATTTTTACTATTAAAATAGGATACATTTGCGGGTGTTACAATCACCCCACCTATTAAAAAGTTTCGCCCTTGAAACTTGAGCGAAAGAAAGATACCTTAATCGAATAGACTCGGATATTTACTACGCATAGAAGCTTCCGTTTCCCAAGTCTCTTCTTCGACATTAGCACATCTCCACAAGATTTTCACTAAAGTAACCACCTTACTTCTCAACTTCTTATCCTTGCGGTCTAGGATGCGGATCGACTTCTCTTCAAAGGATAAATTTGGTTCAAGCTCGGGCATTTCCTTTTGAAAGACATGGCTTGGATCACTAACATACTTTCTCAATTGAGAAACATGGAATACATCATGAACCTTAGCCAAATTCGGGGGCAAATCCAACTTGTAAGCAACGGCACCAATCCTTTTCACGATATCAAAGGGTCCAATGTATTTCGGGCTCAATTTACCCTTAACACCAAACCGTTTAACACCCTTCATTGGAGATACTTTCAAGAACACCTTATCTCGAACCTCAAATTCTAACGGTCTTCTTCGGATATCGGCATAAGACTTTTGTCGATCTTGAGCGGCTTTCATTCTATCACGAATGACCTTCACATTATCAATAGTTTCAACAAGAACATCGGGGCCTAAGTCACGAACATCACTCAATTGATTCCAACATATAGGACTCCGACATTTTCTTCCATAAAGAGCTTCATAAGGAGCCATCTTGATCGATGCATGATAACTGTTGTTGTAAGAAAACTCCACCAACGGTAGACTCTTTTCCCAACTAGATTGGAAGTCGAGTGCACAAGCCCTAAGCAAGTCTTCTAAATTCTGAATAGTCCTCTCGGTCTGACCATCGGTAGCGGCATGAAAAGCGGTACTCATCAACAATTTACTACCCATGGCTTCTTGTAAAGCCTTCCAAAATCTTGAACAGAATCTCGGATCTCGGTTGGATATGATCTCCTTAGGAACACCATGGTATCTAACAATCTCATCAACATAAGCTTTCGCTAAACGATCTAAGCTCCAAGTCTCTTTGATCGGAATGAATCTAGCAAACTTGGTCAAACGATCAATAACAACCCAAACGGCATCTTTACTTCCAACGGTCCTCGGCAAAGCCATAACAAAATCCATGGAAATAGATTCCCACTTCCATAATGGAATATCCAACGGTTGAAGCAATCCACCGGGCCTCTTGTGTTCAATCTTCACTTGTTGGCAAGTAAGACATCTTCCAACATAAGACACAACATCACCCTTCAAGTTCGGCCACCAAAACTGTAGCTTCAAATCTTTGTACATCTTATCACCTCCGGGGTGAATAGAATAAGGGGAAAGGTGAGCTTCATCAAGAACTCGCTTCCTCAAATCAAGAGCATTAGGCACAAACAAACGGCCATGGAAACGAAGAACACCTTCATCATCAAACTTGAAATCTTTAGCTTTTCCTTCAAGAAGTTTGGCTTGAATAGACTTGTAGGTAAGATCATCAACTTGGCTTTCGCGGATCTCACGGAGTAAAACAGGTTCGGCAGTCATAGCACCAACATAAACAAATCCACGCTCCACGAATTCCAACCTCAACTTTCGAAACTCGGCACAAAGATCATCGGGTAATACCCGCATAGCATTCAATGCATGCGAAGCTTTCCTACTAAGAGCATCGGCAACTACGTTAGCCTTCCCTTCATGATACAACAACTCAAAATCATAATCGTTCACCAATTCCAACCATCTTCTTTGTCTCATATTCAACTCTTTTTGAGTAAATATGTACTTCAAACTTTTGTGATCGGTGAATATACGACAATGAACTCCAATAAGATAATGTCTCCATACTTTCAAAGCATGAACAACGGCGGCCAACTCCAAAACATGAGTAGGATAGTTCACTTCATGAACTCTCAACTGCCTCGAAGCATACGCCACCACTTTCCTATTTTGCATAAGAACACAACCCAATCCCATTTTAGAAGCATCACAATAGACATCAAAGTCTACACCATCTTCAGGCAAAGTCAACACCGGAGCGGTAGTCAACCTTTTCTTTAACTCTTGAAAAGCAGCTTCACAAGCTTCATTCCATAGGAACTTGGTTTCCTTCTTCAATAGCTGAGTCATCGGTCTAGCAAGCTTGGAGAAATCCTTGACAAATCTACGGTAATAACCAGCTAAACCAAGAAAACTTCGAATTTCGCTAATATCGGTCGGACTCTTCCAATCAACAACGACCTCAATTTTAGAAGGATCCACCATTACACCTTCTTTAGAAATCACATGCCCAAGAAAGGACACTTTAGGTAACCAAAATTCACACTTGGAGAATTTAGCAAACCACTTTTGACGACGAAGAACACTCAAAATAGTCCTTAGATGAATAGCATGCTCTTCTTCGGACTTGGAGAAAATAAGAATATCGTCAATGAACACCACCACACACTTGTCAAGATACTCACTAAATGTGCGGTTCATTTGATCCATAAAAATAGCGGGAGCATTCGTCAATCCAAATGGCATTACTTTGAACTCATAATGACCATACCTTGTACTAAAAGCGGTCTTTGGAATATCAACATCTCGAACGGGAATTTGGTGATAACCGGATCTCAAATAAATCTTGGAAAAAGTAGAAGCACCCTTTAGTTGATCAAACAAATCTTCATTTCTTGGTAAAGAGTACCTATTCTTGATTGTAATCCGATTTAATTCACGATAATCAATACAAAGCCTCATAGAACCATCTTTCTTCTTCACAAAAAGAACGGGAGCACCCCAAGGCGAGGCACTTGGTCGAATAAAACCCTTCTCAATCATATCATCTAGCTGCTTCCTTAATTCTTTCAATTCGGTCAGAGCCATACGGTAAGGAGCTTTGGCTATGGGTCCAGAACCAGGTACAAGATCAATAGAGAACTCAACTTCACGCTCGGGAGGAATCCCAGGCAAGTCATCGGGGAATACATCAACAAATTCACGAACAATAGGCACGTCTTCAATACTTGGCAAAGAGGTAGTTGAAGAAGTCACAATACACAAGTATGCTTGGTGACCTTTTCTTACCATACTTACCAACTTCAAAGCGGAAATCAAAGACACACCTTTTCGGGGATGAGATCCCTTATAGGTTATTCTAACACCTAAAGGACTCTTTAAATAAATCTTTTGATCACGACACTCGAACCTAGCATGGTACAATGCTAACCAATCAATACCTAGAATTATATCGAACTCTCCTAGAGGGAACTTAAGGAGATTAGCGAGAAAGATAGAACCCGCAATAGATATTAAAACATTAGGATAAAGAGTAGAACAAGAGATAATATCTCCGGATGGTAAGGATATGGGAGTATCCTCACTAGATGTAGGCTCGATAGATAGCTTAATAGCATAAGTCGAAGACACAAAAGACATTGAAGCACCGGTATCAAAAAGAATAAGACACGGTTGCTCTAAGATTGAGAACATACCCGTAATGATCTCCGGATGAGCGTCGGCTTCGGCACGGCTCATGACAAAGATAGAACCCTTAGGTTTAGCAGGAGGAGGGGGCAACTTACGATCGGGGCAATCTTCATAACGGTGACCACCCTTTTGACAAAAGTAGCAAATATAAGGTCGGTTGGAACAAGACACACCGGGATGGTATGGAAGTCTACACCGGTTGCAAAAGCGACCTTGAGCTTGAGCTTGTGGAGCATAAGGCTTATGAGCCACATTAGAAGTAGCTCGAGGTATGAAAGGAGCGGGAGCTCTTGTATTTGCATTGTAAGGAGGATTAAATCTCCTCTTGTTAGCATAAGAGCTAGAGGAAGACGGAGTAAACGGTCTCTTCCCAAAGACATTAGGTCTAGGAGTGAAAGAAGGAGAGGGATTATTCATCAAAGCTTCATCCCTAATAGCCTTCATGGAATTCTCGGCCCACAAGGCATCATCATAAAGATCCCCAAAGGAAGTAGTATTCCTTCTCACTTTACTTTGAAGAACGGTGCTCAGCTTGTTGCGATAATAGAAGGCTCGGTCCTTGTCATCTCGGATAAGCCTCGGAGCAAAATGAGCAAGCTTGTTGAACTCCGTAGTAAAATCTTGCGCAGACAAGTTGCCTTGCTTAAAGTCAATGAACTCCTTGAGCCTTTGTTGCTTAAGCTCCTTAGGATAGAATCTACCTTCCACTAGAGCTTTGAAACAATCCCAGTTGAAGTCATCTTCGAGAGTAGCGGTGGCACTAGTGATAGCCGACCAATTATCAGCTTCCCTTACAAGGAAGTGCTTTGCGATCCTCACCTTGTCCTCTTCACGGACTTGGTATAGATCAAACTCTTTCTCCATCTCTCGGAACCAATCTGATAGCTCCGTAGGGTCCAGCTCTCCACCATATGGTATAATTTTACTCCTAGCTATTTGTCCAGCTACCCAAGCGTAGCCACCTTGATGGTTATCTTCCCTTTGAGGGGGAACCTGGTTGGCTTGAGCTAAAGCCGCATCTTGCTGATTTTTCAGCACTTGAGTGAGAGCTTCCAACATAACATTCTCAACTAGTCGTGGTATAACCATCTTCATAAGAAACAAAAACAAATTAAGTTATTCCTATCTATTAGCATAAACAAATAGACTACCAAGTAAAGTCCTTAACTTCTACCCATCTCTCATTTATTATTTCAAGGTCAATTAGTTTAAGTTTAGGGTTCACGTGTGTGCGTCGGGAGCGATAAAGCTCTGATACCAACTGTGACAACCCTCGCGAATGCGGAAATAAAACATAACAAGCATGTGAATAAAATAGCGGATAATACGATGTTTTTAAAAACTTTTATACATGCAAGAAGAAGTATACGAGGAGTGTCAAATATTACAAACGAAAGTACGAAATAAACTACAACAAGAGACGTAGTCTCTCAAAAGGTTGACAATGTCAAAGTGATTAGCAACTAGCTAAAATAACGTCTAGAGGTGAATCTTCCAGGGACAACGCCCGCTAGCTCACACCCGAACCCAAAATATCATAAGCAAAAAGACATCCTAATCAAGCAAATTGTTCATCCATAAAAAACATGAACGGCACAGTCAGTGGGGAGTAACTCCGGCTTCTCCCAGCCATATCACATTAAACGTACATAAAAGGAAATACAAAAGTAGAAGCATGCATATATAGATATACATCTGAAATACGATAAGGGTAAATAGGCAATTCAATATATAAGGATAAGAGCATATGAAGTACAAATCCGAATCCATCATGTTACACAAAGACTCGGGGAAGACACTCTTAGGCAACCGAATACACTCACTAGGGCTTGCATCTCACCGTTAGCGGTATAAGTTTGATAAGATTGAGACTCGACAACCAAACCATGTCAAGTCATGCGACGATCACAAATAATCCATCATATTATCATCCATTCAAATATACAATATATTGACGACTTTCAAACATACAATACATTGACGACCTCTCTCACGGTAGATGAAATGCACTACCACCGTGTACATGGCAAGAATGATTAAAATCGCATCCACGAGATAAACATTTCCCAGAACGCATACACGATAAACATTTTGAAAGTTCATAGATCCTAATTAGATTCCTCTAATTAGTTACTAAATTACTTGTTAATTTAGTGTTTAATAAAGATCTATGTAACATGCATGCAAATTAAATGCATAATAAAAAGTAAGAAGAAATTTCCTTACATTGGGAAATTTCGGTTTATATGGGCACAACAAGAAACAACTTCCTTGTTGATCTTGTGCTAGAAAGAAAAAGATGATCCTCCTTGTAATCTTCAAATTAGAAGATCTCCTCTAAGATGCACCCAAGAGAAAACCCAAACTAATCACTTAGTTTTTGACTAGAAAACACAAGTGATAATATGAACTAATATTAGATTTATTACTACTCTAGTAATAGGAGAAATATTAGTGTTTGAGAGTTTTTAGAGAGATGAGGATATTAGAGAGATAAACTTGCAAAAATAAGAATGAACATGCAAGATAAAATGAACAACAAAATTGTCCATTTAAGGACACAAATGGTCCGGCCATGTGAGCCTTGGTGGCCCCTTATTTTTGCTTAAAATAATCTCATGCAAAAGTGTTGAGTGTAGTAGTGAATAAGACCATGATCATGTGTCATAAACATGACATGATCACATGTTGTAGTGTAATACAAGAAACAACAATCATCATGTTATACACTACCAAATTTTCGGCCCCCACTAGTGTCATGTGGTCCATTTTGATTTTTGATATTTGTCCCACAAATACTTATAATCATATGCTTAATTATCTTTTATAATTAAGGGTTAATTTGATCATATAACAATTACATGACTCAAATTAATAAATAATTAAAATAACACTTTTAAGTGATATTTTATCATTATATCAATATATAATGGGTCCCACAAAGCCTAGTTAGTTTATTTTACAACTCCTTGTAAATATAATTAACTAATCACCTCTATCCTCAAAGTATATGCATAACCTCAACTAATTTAATGAATTAACTATTATCATTAAATTAAATCTTATAATCGTATTAAAATAACCGTAAAATTTTTCAGTCAATTATCGTATAATTGACTAATAAACTTATCCGGAACGAGTTCGTACTCATCCAATAAATAACTCTCGTAACTAAACATATATCAAATATATATGTAAAATACTAATTAATATGTATCGTATACAAACAATTAGATTTCTGTTTGGGTCTCATCCTATAGGTGTGACCGAAAGGGGTCAGTTGATTACCGCCGTCAAACGACAATAACGTCTAACTCTAGTCAGCTGACCGTTATCGATTTACGTTAATCAACTGACGTGGAGTATCAAAATACTAGTCATCCCACTAATATTCCAAAATGAGATTTATAATATAAATGCACTATTGTGGAGGACACTTGCTCCAACAATCTCCCACTTGTCCGATACAAGTTGTGCATGTAGCCACACTATTGCGGAGGACTCTTACTCCCACAATATCTCCCACTTGTCTCGACAAGTTGTGTGCTACCAATTCTCTTGTCACTTTGGTGTCACATCCTCCCACTCATCGCAAGGTGTCTTTCAGGTCGCATTTGCGATTGGAAATATAAATTGAGTGGTTTTCTCGATCTGGAGAGTAACTGTCTGACCGGAAAATCTACCATAGATCTCTTCCGAGCGTGGCCACGCATTTCCAGTCACTACTCCTCGAGTGGCCCGAAGATGTTTATACCCAACGTGGGGCGACAATTCCTGTTGACCCAACTTACACTGTATAATGCAAATCACCATGACCCAGTAGATGCCCATCGGCCTCCTTTCACGGCACGACCTAGGACAAAAACCAAAGTCAATCGGAAAATACACCGACTCAGGTAAATGGTCGCCAGTCTAAAGAATCGACTCATAGGAATATAATAGAAATCCCCGCCACGACCAGGCTTCAACAATTTTGATAAGGGACTCTATCATGGTCACTGTCCGACAGAGTGTCTCTACAGTCTGTCTATGTAAACGATCAGTCATCCCCATGACCCCATGGTGCTGAACCAACCATCGATCGACTTACAATCTAGTCATTTCGAGACGTCACCTTATGCAAATGACTAGGGACAATTACTAAGTTCATCATGTTCACTTGAATTGAGTTCAACCTTTCTTATAACCAATTCGGACAAAACAAAGTAATAAAATTTAGTCAATACTAAATAAAAGAGCTCATATAAAACTCGAACAATGAATGCAATTATCATATATGTAAACATTGATACAACATTCAATTATTACATATCACATAATCTAGAGGAATTCAGGAACTCGTCTTAATCCCATCGAGACGACATGACTGTCATGTTTAGCCTTTGTAAGAGGCCTGGTTAGAGGATCAGCGATGTTATCGTCTGTCCCAACCTTACATACATCTATTTCCTTCCTCTCCACGTAATCTCTAATTACATGGTATTTCCTAAGTACATGTCTAGACTTGTTACTAGACTTGGGCTCCTTTGCTTGAAAGATAGCCCCACTGTTATCACAATACATCGTGATGGGATCTGTGGCAGTAGGGACTACTCCTAGTCCTTCCAAGAACTGCCGAATCCACACAGCTTCCTTTGCAGCCTCTGATGCCGCGAGGTACTCAGCTTCTGTTGTAGAATCCGCAGTCACGCTTTGCTTGAAGCTCTTCCAGCAAACGGCTCCTCCATTCAACATAAAGACATAGCCGGATTGGGATTTTAAATCATCCCTATCAGTTTGGAAACTAGTGTCCGTGTAACCCTTTACACGCAACTCAGTCTCTCCTCCAAACACCAAGAACGAATCTTTAGTCCTTCGTAAGTACTTAAGGATGTTCTTTACGGCTATCCAGTGACTCTCACCTGGATTGGCTTGATAACGACTCGTCATGCTCAAAGCATAGGCGACGTCAGGGCGAGTGCACATCATAGCATACATGATTGACCCAACTGCTGAAGCATAAGGGATCAACTTCATGCGTTCAATCTCCTCGGTGACGGTAGGACTCTGGGATTTACTCAGAGTGATACCATGACCTATTGGAAGAAAGCCTCTCTTAGAGTCTTTCATTTTGAACCGATCAAGAATCTTATCTATATAAGCTTCTTGATTTAATGCTAGTATCCTCTTGGATCTATCTCTATAGATCCGGATACCCAAAATGCGTTGTGCCTCTCCCAGATCCTTCATCTGGAAATGTTTCCCAAGCCACTCCTTGGTAGAAGTAAGCATTGGTATGTCATTCCCAATGAGAAGTATGTCATCCACATACAAGATAAGGAAAGTAACTTTGCTCCCACTAAACTTCATGTATAAACATGGTTCCTCGACACTTCGAGTGAATCCATTTTGTTTAATTACATGATCGAAGCGATGATTCCAACTCCTTGATGCTTGCTTAAGACCATAAATGGATCTCTTAAGTTTGCATACCTTCTTAGGGTTGGATTTATCCTCAAAACCTTCAGGTTGTGTCATGTACACTTCCTCTTCTAGAATCCCATTCAAGAAGGCGGTTTTGACATCCATTTGCCAAATTTCATAGTTATAAAATGCGGCAACCGCTAAGAGAATCCTAATGGATCGAAGCATAGCGACTGGGGCAAAAGTTTCGTCATAGTGTAAACCATGGACTTGAGTGAAGCCTTTTGCCACCAATCTAGCTTTGTAGATATCATTATGTCCATCTATGCCATTCTTGATCTTGTAGATCCACTTGCACTGAAGAGGTCGCACCTTCTCAGGTAAGTCTACCAAGTCCCATACTTGATTTTCGTACATAGAATCCATTTCGGATTGCATGGCCTCAAGCCAATGCGTGGAGTTGGGACTAGAAACGGCCGACTTGTAGGTTGTGGGTTCATCACTTTCAAAAAGTAATAAATCACCATCTCCCTCGATACATCCGAGGTAACGATCAGGTTGATAACTAATTCTACCTGACCTTCTAGGGACAATAACCGTTTCAGACGAGGAGGAAACATTTTCCTCCACTTCATTTTCAGTTTGTGGCTCACAAACTTCGTCAAGTTCGAATTTTCTCCCAATCTGCCTTTTAGAAACAAAATCGCTTTCTAGAAAGACAACATCACGAGACACAAACACTTTGTCCTCATGACGGTTGTAGAATTAATATCCACGAGTCTCCTTAGGATATCCTACAAAAAAACATTTGTCGGATCTGGGTGCGAGCTTGTCATTAGACTTCTCATGAACAAACGCCTCGCAACCCCAAATTTTCATAAACGACAGATAAGGAACCTTTCCTTTCCATATTTCATATGGAGTCTTACTGGCCGCTTTAGTCGGGCTACGATTTAGTGAAAATATTGCGGTTAAGATGGCAAATCCCCAAAACGAGTCAGGAAGCTCTGTAAGACTCATCATCGACCGAACCATATCTAATAAAGTTCGGTTTCTCCTTTCAGACACACCATTTAATTGTGGTGTTCCAGGAGGAGTCCATTGTGATACTATACCGCAATCTTTTAGGTGTGAATCAAATTCATAATTTAGATATTCACCACCACGATCGGATCGTAGGGTTTTTATCTTCTTATTCAATTGGTTTTCCACTTCATGTTGAAACTCTTTGAACTTTTCAAAGGCTTCACTCTTATGCCTCATTAAGTAGACGTATCCATATCTACTCAAATCGTCGGTAAAAGTAATGAAGTACTTGTAACCACCTCTAGCTTGGAGAGTCATTGGGCCACATACATCGGTATGTACAAGGCCTAATACTTCACTTGCTCGTGTCCCTTTTCCTGTAAAAGGAGCACGAGTCATCTTGCCCAAAAGACAAGATTCGCATTCACCATAAGATTCGTAATCAAATGGTTTGAGAAGTTTCGTTGAAACGAGTCTCTTTATGCGTCGTTCGTTTATATGACCTAAACGACAATGCCAAAGGTATGATTGATTAGGTTCACCTAATTTGAGCTTCTTGCTTTCTACATGATATATTTCATTAACATTATCAAGAACATAAATACCTCCAATAGAGATGGCTTTACCATAAAACACATCATTAAAAGAAAACGAACAACTATTGTTCTTGATTACAAAAGAGAAACCCTCCGCGTCAAGTACGGAAATGGAGATAATGTTCTTAGTCAAGGAGGGTACAAAATAACAATTATTTAAATACAACTCAAGACCACTAGCTAAGGTTAGTACATAAGTTCCTACGGAGACGGCGGCAACTCTTGCTCCATTCCCCATTCGTAGGTCCACATCACCCTTGGCTAGTGCTCGCACGTCCTTCAGCCCCTGCAAGTGATTACAAAGGTGAGAACCACATCCAGTATCAAATACCCAAGTGGAAGTGCAAGCATAGTTAATATCTATCATATAGAGAGAAGAGAGGATTATACCTGACGGTGTCACACATCCATCCTTCTTATCCTTCAAATACTTGGGACAATTGCGTTTCCAATGTCCCTTGCCTTTACAATAAAAGCATTCGGCTTCAGTGTGCTTCTTACCCTTAGCCTTGGCGTTCCATGAAGAGGCAAGGGACCAAGGAGTTGGTTTCTGATTTGTAATCATGTAGTTAATTAGATTAGCTAGGTGGCCATACTAGGATTTAATTTGATTGCTTGCTTTATTTTTCCGCACATGCCAAAATCACCAACATGCATTTTATTTATCGATTGTCAATTCAACGTTATTCAAAATTCACCGACTTAGTTCACTTATAGGGAATTAATAACTAAAGTTGGCAAGACCTCTCACATAACTTAAAAAAGGAATTGAGATTTAGCCTTACCAATTGAAGCACCTATGAATCCCGTGTTCATTAGGACAACCACAACGTGGACCTTTTTACCTCGGGTAAGTAGGGTGATACGATCACACGCCTAAATTGGGTTGGACTCAACAAGATAAGCGTTATCTTGGGACTAGGAGATGGGTTTAGTTGAAATCCGTCAACCGAGAGTTCTAGGAGTAGAATTAGTCAAAAGTTGACTTACCGTCTTTTACATAAAAGTTGCATAACATGTTCTTTTGTCTAAAATGCGGGTCTCGGAATCGCTTATATAATTTCGTGAGGGGTCATTATATGAGTGACTTGTTTAAATTGTTTATACAACTAAAATTGATTAAAATAATGAATGTTAATATTTCCTAATTTTGTTGTAGTTATTCATAATTCGCAATGGCAAACAATAACAACACCGTTCAACTAGGAAAAGACTCATGGCTAAGATCCGTAATGGACAAATGCATCTTAAAAGACGATGGAACTAATTTTGTCGAGTGGGAGCAAACGATCAAGGGCGCGGCGTTATCGGATAACGTTTGACGCTACTTGACCGAGGCACCTCCCAATGAACCCGGCCCAAGAGCCACTAATGCGGCCAAAGCCGCATATGAGGAATACCTAGAGGTAGCAAACGACGTCAAGATGGTCTTGATTTGGTCGATGTCCTCAAGCCTTAAGCAACAATACATCACCCTTGGAGCATATGAGATATTCTCTAGGGTGACGTTGGCGTTTTCTCAATCGCCCCTCCCAGTGTAGGCTTGCATCTGTTTCAACCTCCGAAAGAGCGGGCTCTTCACAATAAATAATTACAAAAATACAAATGAATACATAGCAAATTCCTGTTATACATTTGATCTATAAAATAAAATTATTAATTATTACAAAACGGCGATACGAAATCGCAATAAATTACAACCAAATCGGTATTCCCTTACATTACGGGTAATATCGATTAAAATAATCTAGGCCATACTAGGTACATCTTGCAATAAAATAAATAAATGACATTCATTCATTCAACATAAACAACATAAATAAAAATGCTGTAAAATCATGCCAAAATCACCCTCAACACTTGTCATGTTCATTCTAGCTCGGTTCTTACGAATTTTATCGATTTTATCTACTAAAAATCAATAATCAACACTTAAATCGTATTTAAGCTAAAACTAATTATCTAAACTGATTTAGAACTCAAAATTAGTCTCCACTAATTTCATTTGTATTTAATTAGTTTGATTTGATCGCATTTGCTATTTAAAGAGGTTTATTCATAACTTTTATGAATTAAACCCACAATAAAATGAAAAATCATTAAAATTGAAAACAAAAATATTTGTACATACTGGAACACTTCCAGGAACCTCAAGAACAAAAAACATTTGCCCAAAAATTTGAAATGATTTTATGAACAAATAGCTTTATAAGAATCGGTTTTTATCAAATAAAAACCAACTAAAATAGTAAAATGATGAAACAAATTTTCAAATTTTACCAGGATGATATATATAATATTTTAAAATGTACAAAAAATTTTGAACTCCTGAAAGTCTTGTTTCAATTTTAAGAACAAAAAAACTCCTTTAAATCGATTTTTATCCAATAAAAATCAATAACCATGCAATACATGACCAAATGTCACGAAAAATTACATACAATATTTAAACCATGCATGTGAGATCATATTAAAAATTAGAGGCCAGATTCAACATGCAACTATTTTTAGTTAACTATGACCATAAATCATAATAAATAGCAAAATAATTCGTAAATTCAACAAATTTGACCACAAACATTTTGAGGTCAGTAGGTATGCATGAAAATCAGAAAATTTCGTGAAAACCATTTTTAACATAAATTTTCGATTTTACTCAAGTTATCGTATAACCCGATTTTAATGCTCAAAATCAACATGCATGCTACAAGCTAGCTCTGATACCACATGAAAGTTCATAGACCATAATTAGATTCCTCTAATTAGTTACTAAATTACTTGTTAATTTAGTGTTTAATAAAGATCTATGTAACATGCATGCAAATTAAATGCATAATAAAAAGTAAGAAGAAATTTCCTTACATTGGGAAATTTCGGTTTATATGGGCACAACAAGAAACACCTTCCTTGTTGATCTTGTGCTAGAAAGAAAAAGATGATCCTCCTTGTAATCTTCAAATTAGAAGATCTCCTCTAAGATGCACCCAAGAGAAAACCCAAACTAATCACTTAGTTTTTGACTAGAAAACACAAGTGATAATATGACCTAATATTAGATTTATTACTACTCTAGTAATAGGAGAAATATTAGTGTTTGAGAATTTTTAGAGAGATGAGGATATTAGAGAGATAAACATGCAAAAATAAGAATGAACAAGCAAGCTAAAATGAACAACAAAATTGTCCATTTAAGGACACAAATGGTCCGGCCATGTGAGCCTTGGTGGCCCCTTATTTTTGCTTAAAATAATCTCATGCAAAAGTGTTGAGTGTAGTAGTGAATAAGATCATGATCATGTGTCATAAACATGACATGATCACATGTTGTAGTGTAATACAAGAAACAACAATCATCATGTTATACACTACCAAATTTTCGGCCCCCACTAGTGTCATGTGGTCCATTTTGATTTTTGATATTTGTCCCACAAATACTTATAATCATATGCTTAATTATCTTGTATAATTAAGGGTTAATTTGATCATATAACAATTATATGACTCAAATTAATAAATAATTAAAATAACACTTTTAAGTGATATTTTATCATTATATCAATATATAATGGGTCCCACAATGCCTAGTTAGTTTATTTTACAACTCCTTGTAAATATAATTAACTAATCACCTCTACCTCAAAGTATATGCATAACCTCAACTAATTTAATGAATTAACTATTAATCATTAAATTAAATCTTATTTAATCGTATTAAAATAAGACGTAAAATTTATTCAGTCAATTATCGTATAATTGACTAATAAACTTATCCGGAACGAGTTCGTAACTCATCCAATAAATAACTCTCGTAACTAAACATATATCAAATATATATATATATATGTAAAATACTAATTAATATGTATCGTATACAAACAATTAGATTTCTGTTTGGGTCTCATCCTATAGGTGTGACCGAAAGGGGTCAGTTGATTACCGCCGTCAAACGACAATAACGTCTAATTCTAGTCAGCTGACCGTTATCGATTTACGTTAATCAACTGACGTAGAGTATCAAAATACTAGTCATCCCACTAATATTCCAAAATGACATTTATAATATAAATGCACTATTGTGGGCTAATTTCCTCCTGGTAGCACGACGATATAAATATATATCCGGTCCTAGTCTAAACCTGGCCAGACTCTCGGAATAAATGTGTTCCGATTCGACATGCGATAAACGTTTCGCATCCAAGACTCGGTCAATCATAGACGCCGAGTACCCCAAATTCGGTTGATAATTCACGAAAGAGGCGGAAAAGAGCACGAGCATCAAAACTAGCGGTACGCTACATGCAAATGACACCACCTCGCAAGTATACAACATTTGACGGCCGGGTCGATCAACGCAAAGCGTTCGCCTCTCAACAACGTCGTCATATGCCCACTAACACATGCAATTAAGCAGTAAGGACACATCCTCGTTCCGACATTCCAGCCTTACGAACGTGGAGGTAGCCAAGGGAATGAGAGTACAAAGCACATAAGAACATAGTGCTCAAACCGTAATATTTGTAAAAACCGACTCAAAGTGGGACATATAAAAAACCGTCACCAAGCATGAGAATAGGGCATTTTATAAATGTAAATATGATAAACATGAATCAAAACATGATACATAAGCATTAGACCAAGTTTAAGAAGCATAATAAATAGGAAACATAGATCTTATCTCAAAACAACAAATTTGGAAACTAACTAAAACAAGGGTCCACTTCAAACGGTCATAACTAGAGTTCTAGAAATGCAAATGTAGAAATTCCAAAAGGAGGTGATAGCTTATCCTCTTACGGTTCCAACGGTAGGTCACAAGCCCAAAACAAGCAAATAACAAAGGAGATATGATCATTTTACGAAGAGGAGTCAGTGCAGTGAAACTGCACAAGTCACGACCGTGACTTCCATTTCACGCTCGTGAAACTGTCTGTTACGCAAGGGTTTTTGGTCAGCCACTATTTCACGCTCGTGACATGAGTTTCACGACCGTGACTTGGGTCAAGACATCTCCATTTTGTTCTAAACTCAACCATCATCAACTATTATCATAAAATATCAATTCTCATATCAATTCTCAACAACAACAAGTATCATCATCAACACAAGTTCTATGAATACTAATCCTATTCCAAATACGATTACTAACATAGAAAACACATTAAAACACGTAAATGATATCGAGTAACCCTTCACCGTTACCTTTATGCGTCTTTACTCCGCGTCAAGGGCCTCTTCAATCAAGAAGTAGTCTTTGTCGGGATCTTGAAGGTCACCACCTACAAATAGTTAATAAAAGATGAATATACTTCACCTTGAGAAAGACGAAAAGTTTGAAAAGCGAGAAAGACGGTAATTTTATTATCAATACGGATAGAGGAAGATAAGAGGGGAAGAATGAGACAAACTTACGTGAATTTGAGCGAGAAATGAAAGAGATATGATGATTCTAAGCTTGAAAAGACTATGGAAGCTAGGTTTTGGGGGTTTTCTTAGTGAGGAAGAAGGTGTTTGAGTTGTGTGAGTGAAATAGGTTATGAGGGAGTATGTGGGGAGTTAGTGGAAAAAAGTCAAGAAAAGTAAAAGACGCCTTAAGACGTGATTCACTTGAAATCTCGCGTAAAATCCAAATACGAACTTGGAAATTCTAAATTCGACACGATAAATTTAATTCTAAACAAAAACTAAATTTCGCTGAAAAGTATCCGTAAAATATTTTTACTATTAAAATAGGGTACATTTGAGGGTGTTACACTACATGTAAAAATATTGCCTACCTTGTTAAGTTAGTAGCTATACCGTTTGTGTTAGGGTGCTCATTTGGGATATTGTTCAAGTTATGTCAAAGTGATCTTGATTGGACGGAATTACTGATTGCCGTACCGAAGAAAAAGAAATGAAAAAAAATGATGTTGAATATGAAAGAATGAAAAGAAAGAAAGAAGCATGCATTGAAAAGAAAAAAAATGGTTTAAGAAAAGAAGAAGAAGTAGTGAGTGTTATTTCCATGATCCAAAATTCAAAAAGTTGGGAAATTCACTCTTGTGTTGCCATCTCCCATAGCCTTCTTCTTGCTTTTGGCTTCTTTCTATGCTTTTCACGATTGTTTTGACTTGTAGTTTTGGAATGTTTACCATATTAGATTGCGGGCGCATTCTCATGAGTCGTAGATAGGAGAGTGCCACTCAAATATCAAATAATATTTCCTTGATTTATATAAAAATTTGAGTGTTGAGTGCACCGTGAGAGTCCATTGTCAAAAGATCATGCAAGAGCCGAAAAGTCTTTTTGATGTTCCTTCTGCTGCGCCGTTATGTAAATCTCAACCATGTTTTGCATTTTACCTATGCCCACGTTGTTTCGGGATGTGTTTCATTGTGCTCTATAAGCTACTTGATGGGATTTGCATTTGGTTGGAATGATTCTTGCTCGTCGCCCTTGTCCTTGTCATGTTTGTTATTGTATGCTTGCTTGAGGGCAAGCAAGGGTTTAGCTTGGGGGAGTTTGATAAGCGATATTTTGTACTAATTTATCCCCCGTTTTAGCTCGATTTCTATATGATTTATGCACTTTGTTAAGTGATTAACGAGCTAATATTACTATTCTAGTTGTTTTGCGTGCTTTGTCTCGTTTTATAGGAAATGAAGCGGTTTTGCTATATTTTCTTACTTTATGGAGCAATGGCACTAGAATACAAGTCTACGAGGAAACAATGATAGCAATTTCATGGTTGGATCACAATTCCCATTGCATCATTCCTCAAAATGGATTGGTCTCGACTTTTGACTTAGTTTCTCAATTATAACACAAGCCCAAGTCAACCAAAGCCTGGCCCAAGACCATTTCCGAGCTCCAAACTACCAAAACAAGGCATAGGATTCCATGCCCAAAGAAGAAATTGGAAGAGACGAAAGAGGATCCATCAGGGTTACATACCCGATCGGATTTACCACATACCCGATCGGGTATGTCTGCTGATGAACGCTTCTTGGCTCTTCTTCTACCAAGCCTTAATGGAGTGCTTTATTAGGTTTTCTAGGGTATGAATTTGGACGAAACACAGCAGCCTCTCAACCCTATAAATAGCCTATGCATCACACAACTCAAAAAAAAAAATGTACAAAAACACTTCTCTACACTTTCTTTAGTTTAGTTTTTTCTTTCTTTCTCCATTTTGTAGTTTTAGTTTTAGATCTAGTTTTCTCTAGTCTAGTTTAGTTCTAAGTTTCCTTCAATTGTAATTGTTCTACTTGTAATTGGAATTCTAGTTTCCGGGTTTCATTTTCCTATTCAAGTTCCTATTCCATTTCAATCTTTGCTCATCCTTTCCGGTAATCCTTACTCTTGTTTTTACATTATAGTTTCATTTTCTTTTAGTATTTCCTTTATCATGTTTACCATCTTAGTTTTATAATCTTAGTTTCCCTTTCATTGTTAATCATGCATAAGTAATCTTTGTTCTAGGGGAAGGGTTAACATGTCTAATTAATTTATAAGTATAAATTGATTCCGAGTAGAATTGTTTTAGTTGTCTCTATTTCTTGTTTGATTCTCATGATAAACTTTGATTTAAGGCCTTAATCAATTGTTTATACTTGTCAATTTCCGTCTCAAGGGCGAGAGTCGAGATGAAAATTAAAGGACTGGCAAGAATAGTTTAATGACCTAGCAAGGCTGAAAAGACGTTAGGACCCGTTAAAAAGTCGGTATGAATCCGAAAGGAATATACCATTTAAAGACTTGGACAACTATGATTTTTCTAAACCCGTAATCAACTTTGCTTTTAAATTGATTAGCATGTGAACCCCGATCCCTAGATCCTTTTCTTTATTGTATTGTTATCATTTTTATTATAGCATTTATTAATTAGTGACAAACATTTGCCAATCGTACAAGATAGAGTTCTAACCATAACTATTCACAAGTATCTCCCGTCTCCCCGAGATCGACCCCTTACTTCCCTAATTACATTAATTTGTTGTTAGCCTAGTTTGGGTTATTTATCTTTGATTAGGGTATGCGACAACCCTGTCATTGACAATGTACTTTAATTGATATATCATGTGCATGTAATTGTGTGCTTTAGTCTAATGATAGCTAACAACAATTACAAGAAAGGAGATCAAAGTTATAGGAGCTTAAGGCATAAATTTGAAGATTTCTGTGAGACAAAGTAATTTGAGCTTGAGGTATAACTTTGGGTGTTTATATGGAAAGTTATAGCTACCTTGGTTATAACATTGAAGAAACAATTCAAGCAAGATCTACTTCAAATAACACAAGACTCAAGATTGAGGGTCTTTGTGATCAAGATGAAGTGATGATCCGTATGCTGAAGAGCTTTGTGAAGATTAGATAGTATAGGTCGTCATTCGGTAACTTGTTCATTAGAGTGATTTTTATGTAACTAAAGTTATGACTCACTTATAACTTTACATACTAAGTTCAAAGTTATAGCTTTGACGTATAAGTTTGGATGATAAAGTTGATGCATGATTTTTGAAATAAATCTTTTAAATATTTTCAAAAAGAGAAAGAGTATTTTTATATTTATCAAAAGTTTTAATAGATGATGTATTTATGATATTCTATTGGTTACTAATACAACTTATGAGTTGTCATGCTATTTAGCGTTTCTAATACATTCTATCTCAATTTGTTGTTAACCTAATAAGCCCACCTTGTAATTGTGCCACCTAGGATTTAGTGAAACCTAGGGTTTGTGCCTCCTAGAGTTGCGTGCTCATAGGCAAACACATAGGGTGGCGTGATGATGAGGAAATCGACCTCTATGGCATGATTCCTTGTTTCCATCAACCTAGGATTCTAATAATATCTTTACAACAATATTTTGAGATATTGAAGATAAATATATTTCTTAAAAAGAAAGCTAGGGTTTTATATTTTATATCTCTTATACTTCTACTATAAATACTCCTTCCATCTTAATCATTAACAACGATTTTTACACACATTGAGAGATTTTTACAAATTGATTTTAAACAAACTTTGTGCATAATGTTTATTATTTTTATAGTTTGTTTAGTCTAAAAAGTCGTGCATCAATTATTATCAATCGCTTGCGTGAAATACGTTATTGGATAATAGTACATCACATAATCTTACTTATTCTTTAACGAGAATCCTTGTGAGTTATATTGTACTTTCTTATTAACGTAAGATAGTATAAAGTATTTAGCGATACTCACCTTGAGTTATAATCATTATACGAGTGGGTTGGTAACATTTGTAATCCGTAGAAAGGTACTAAAGATTATTAATCGAGAATAGTGGACGTAGGTTTATATTTGTGAAACAGAACCACTTCAAAAACCTCTTGTGTCTTTCTTTATTTTCGTTATTTTCGTTACTTGCTCAAAACTCTGATTAATTAGTTAGTTGATTTTAATCCATAAAATTAAGTAATTAATTATATGTAATATAAATCGAAAAGGTGGGGCTAGTTTTTAATACTAAATTCCCCCCCCCCCCTTTCGTATTCGATCAATAGACTCTACACTTTCCTAGGTGACTCTCGGGACCGTGTTATTGTCCAATCATCACACTTCATCACATTTTACAAAAAGGAAATGTTTTCCATCACAAATAAAAAGAAAACTGAGTTCAAACAAATTGAAAAGGAAAGCTTGAAATTTTGCATTATTTTTGCCTTAGTCCTAGCTTAGGGAGTGAATATGGACACTTCTAGGTTCTTCTATAGTACCCTCACTACATATGGGGTCGCTCTCAATGTTGCTTTGGCGAGGATTGGCCTATTGTTGGTCTCCGCCGCACACCTTTCGCTAGGCTACCTTACTCTCAAAAGGCACCCAAGTCAAGCTAGAAATCAAAACAAAAAGGAAAAACTCCAAAAAAAATACAAAAAAATCAAGTAAGAACTCAAACATCTTATTTCCTTACATTTTTTATGATTACATTTGCATTACATGGCCAAGGAGGGATGACCCTTCCTCCCACTTAGGTGGGAGGCGGAATTCCGATCCTACAGTGTCTTCTGACGCCATGGGGACCTCGCTCTCCATTCCGCCATATCACCCTTGAAAAAGCATTCTAGTGAGCGTGAACGAGTACACTAATTTTTAACATTAAGGAGTTGATTCATCTATATATTCTTAGGCTTAGTTCTTTGTAAAACTAGTAACTACATAGTGGTTTGCATGCTTAAATCGTTTCCATTTTGGATGAATCCCGGCACATGGATGAGGCATGTTGCTATTTACTTTTGTTGATGCATTCTTATTTGTTTTGTGTGCTTTAATAATTAGAATGCATCGGGATTTTAGCAAGACCCCACTTGCCTTGCAAGAAGGTATCCTACCTCATGGATACCTTGTTGTGAGTTGAAGGGAAGGAGTAAGGCCCGTTAATTGCCTTGTATCGGTTAGGTTTTTAGCATAGTTAAATAAGGGTTGTGACTTTGTTCATCCTTACTCGAGACGAGTAAGGATTTGGTTTCCGGAGATTTGATATAGTGTCATTTTACCCTACTTTTCCACCCCTTTTTGCCTCGTTTTGCTTGCCTTTAACGCTCCCTAAGAGCGTTTCTACGCTTTTTACCTTCTTCTAGCATATTTCTCGCTTTTATCTTGTTTTTGTAGGTAAACGGTCACTTGGGGCGAGTTCTACCTAATTTTGATCGACAAAAGAGAAGGTACATCACACGAAGGGCCCATGACGTGTCCTAGAGGAGCCCACATAGCATTGGGGGCCCTACTTGGCGTACCCAAGTCATCCCGAGTCAAGGCGAGCTAAACCGAGAGAAGTTGACAAAGTTATATCAATGGAACAAGGAGGAAAGACCTTTCACGGGCGTGAAGTGCATCTCACGGTCGTGAGATGCCTTCCAAAGAATGATGATTTTCGAGCAAAGCATCTCATGGTCGTGAAACACGTTTCACGGTCGTGACTTAGTTGGGAATTTTGGACCTGGTACTGCCACATATCTCACGGCCGTGACTTGCATCTCAAGTTCGTGAAACCCTTGTCACGGTCGTGAGACACCTTTCACGGCCGTGACTCATTCAGCTCACTTATTCTTTCGAAGCCCATCTTTCCTCCATTTTTTAAACCTATAAATAGACCCTCTTGTGTAGTTAGAGGGCACACAACCTTAGTTCTAAAATTCCAGAGATAATTAGTGTTAATGTTCCCTTAATTAATTTAGTTTAAGCTTTAATCTTGTTTAATTAGTATTTGAAGCTTGGATTAGTGTTGAAACTTGGTTTGTATTCAAAGATTTGTGACTAATTCTTGGTTATTTTATCAAAGTTCTCACCTTTTCCTAAATTGGTATAATTTCTTCTCCTAATCTTGTCTTTAATTAAGCTTTCCTTTTAATCCTTGTTATTTGGTCACTGTTAATTAGAAGATGTTGATTGTTGTTGATTCCTTTATGCAACCCTTAATTAATATTTAATTTCCTTTGAATATGTGTGAGTAGTAACATTGCTAGGGTTATGTGGGGGATTATGGGTTCTAGTATGAGTTAATTTGATGTTTGTTGGGATTAATAGTTGATTAATTATCTTGTCTCCATCCTTTGCTTATAACATGTTTGATGAAATGCTTATGTGAATTTGCATGAATCTTTCGCTTGTTTCGGATGCCATAAGATCGAAAGTCGTGGTTTTTCGTAGAACTGCTAGATTGGCAAACCTTATCTAGTGACGCGATAGCTAGTTAGAGTCAGTTTGAGGAGGAATTGTAAGATCGAATACCTCAATTCCTTTTCCTATACTAGACAACTCTTCGACTATTAGATCCGACATTTCTACTTGACTCATACCACCCATATGAACCCACTCACCCTAGTCTTCCCTCTTATTTGATAAAAATCCAATCTTTCTAGCTTTAGACTTCTCATTTGATATTTTTATTAGCTTTTAATTATTGTTATTTAGTTTTAGTCAACAAACCCAAACTCAAACAATTGTGACTTTGCAAGAGACTTAGTAGACTATTAGATCGACTTTAGACACCAACCGTCCATGAGATCGACACTCTTATCTCACCACTTTCACTCTACATCAGCTATATGGTCGAATAGGAACCATGGGAGAAAATATGGGTTTCTTCATAGACCGGAATAGATTGTTGATGGTATTTTGAAGGAAAGAACCATTCAAAGTAATTGATTATCTAGTTCTAGTGTTAGTGTAATGAAACATTTGTAATGGTGGCCACATGTGCATGTGAATGATGCATCGTAAACTTTGGTTACTTATTAATATAAGCGTACCTTTTACCAAAAAAGAATCTTCAAATAATCTAATAACAAGACAGATTAACCAATAATTAACTATTTGGAGACTTTTGCAAGGTAAATTAACTTAATCTAATTAAAAGAGATGAAGTTTAATATAGGGTTTGCTAAGACATGAGGGATGATAAGTGATATTTTGTACTAATTTATCCCCCGTTTTAGCTCGATTTCTATACGATTTATGCACTTTGTTTAGTGATTAACGAGCTAATATTGCTATTCTAGTTGTTTTACGTGTTTTGTCTTGTTTTATAGGAAATGAAGCGGTTTTGCTATATTTTCTTACTTTATAGAGCAAAGGCACTAGAATACCAGTTTATGAGGAACCGATGATAGCCATTTCATGATTTGATTACGATTCCGCTATATCCTTCCTCAAGTGGACTTATCTTGGACTTTGACTTTGTACTTCAAAAGAAAACATCAACCCAAGTCAAAGGAAGACTAGCCCAAGCCAATTACGTGTTACATTGACCAAGACCAAGGCATAGGATTCCGTGCCCAAAGACGAAATTGGAAGAGACCGAAAAATCCATCTGGGTTACATACCCGATCGGATTACCACATACCCGATCGGGTATGTTTGCTGATGAGCGTCTCTTGGCTCTTCTTCTAGCAAGCTTTAATGGAGTGTTTTAAGGCTTTGTCTAGGGTATCAATTTGGACGAAATGCAGCAGCCATGCAGCCCTATAAAAGTCAAGGATCATCTAAACAACTGATACAACAACTTACATACAATACAACAACTTACAATTTAGAATAATACAATAGTTTACTTCTTTCTTTCATACAAGTTTTAGATTATAGTTTATGCAATTTCTTAGTATTTCTCTAGTGTTTTCATAAGCTTTTGTTATTGGGTTGGATATTTGTTCTTTGCTTTCTTTCTTACATAATCGTATTCCAATCTCGGTAATTCTCTATCCTTTACTTATGCAATTTTCATCATGAACCTTAATCTAATTAGTCTTGTTTTCATATTATTGTTGTTAGGAAACTCATCTAAAAGTAATCTAGTCAAGACCGAAATATAGTTTAACATGTCATATTGTATTTTGTCTAATCATATAATCATGAAATTCATCATTAGAATCATTACTAGGATAATCACCCTAATCACTTTAGCACTTTTATTTCATAGTTTAATTTCCTACATCTTTTTCCTTTTAATTTACTTAATCACATAGATTAATTCTAATATTGTAAGTTTATCATTGTGTAAATACAATAAATAGAGTTGAAATATTGAAATGATTTACTAGTTAAAATGAATTAAAAGAAGAGTCGATACCAATAGAACCACCTAGTTTGTTTCTTCCTTTGGTTGTGCCAAATTCTATAACTTTGTTTAGTGGCCATGAACAATTATTTGTATTAGTCAATTTCCGTCTTTGAAACGAGAGTTGGGATGGGAATTAGGACTACCAATAGGGGTTTAGTGACCTAACCATGCTGAGAGGACGTTAGGACCCATTAAAAAGTCGGTACGAATCCGAGAGGAATATACCGCTACAAGGCTTAGACAATCGTAGTAATTCTAATGTTGGTATCAATAATGCTTTTAAATCATTTTACATGAAGATAGTTTATTTTACCGTTTTAGATAGTTTATTTTATTGTTGTTTAGTTAGTTTACTTTACCGTCATTTTATTATCGTCCTTAGGTAGTTTACTTTATTGTCATTTTAATTATCGTTCTTAGTTAGATTTAAATTTCGTCATCTTTCTTTCCGTCAATTAGATTAGATTTATTTTATTGCAATTTACATACTTGTCATTTAAATATCGTCATTTACATACTTGTCATTTAAATATCGTCATTTACATACTTGTCATTTTATTTTATGTTAGTAGTTTAGACAACCACCTCAAATGACTCGAACTTAAATGAAAATCACTCCATAGCAATTCATAGTTAACACGTACTCCCTGAGGATCGATCCCTACTTCCCTAATTATATTCCTTATGTTGTTAGCCTAAGTGTGGGTAATTATTTTTGCATCGGGCTCGCGACAAGCACGATCTAATTTTGGCGCCGTTGCCGGGGAGCACGGTTTTGTTTATCTATGTATTGCTGATTTTTGTTTAACATTCTACCATTTTTTAGGTTCAACCGTACCTAAATCGTTACTTACTTTCCTTTTTGTGTTTTTCTTGTAGGTTGACAAAAATGGTGCTAACAAAGGAAGATCCAAGGTACCTGGTTTTTGAACTTGCTAGTGGGGTCCTAAGGTTTCATATGACTTTGATTTCTCTCATAGAGGGTAACCAATTTAGTGGTGAGCCAAATGAAAACCCATCTCACCATATCCAAACCTTTTGTGAATTGTGTCAAACTTTTATGAGGGAGGGAATCACCGAAAACCAAATTAGAGAAACTCTCTTTCCTTTATCACTAAAGAGAGAAGCTAAATGGTGGTTCACTCGTCGTTTAAAGGATGCCACGAAACCAATGGAGTGGGAAGAGATCGTCATCGCTTTTCACCGTAGGTTTAAACCTCAAACCACCATGTAAAACCTATCAATTAATTCACAAAAAGAAAGTGGGGAAGGTTCCCAAAGTAATGGGGGAGAGCGAAAGAAAAGCCGAGTGGAAACCTCAAATGATGTTGACACTACCATTTCCTTAGCCTGTCCCATTCCATCAAAAGAAACCATCCCAAAATGTACTTTATATCGCCCAAAAGTTTTAAACCCATTTACCTCACTAACAACCCCTTGTGAACTTTGTGGAGGAATAGGGCATGTACCTCAAAGATGTGGGAACAAACTCACACCAATAAACCCTTTTCACCCACAATTTCGTCAAGCCCAACCTACTAATACAACCCATACCATTCAATACACACCTTTTCAAAACGGTCAAGTAGATGCCAAATTGAGGGAAGTAATACAAGCTCAACATAACATGTACTCATACTTCTTTTCTAGCTTAAGCTCACTCAAATCAACCATCATGTCTCTTCAAAAGAAAGTAGAAGAGTTGACCCCGTCGAGTTCTAGCCAAACCACCCAAGAGAGTGAAGAACCATCGATAGTCACAATCGACATGATTAGTGACAAACCTTTTGATAACTCTCTTGGGAATGGAAAGAGTAAGGAGCCCATTTTTAAATTACCCCACGAATTTTGCAATAATTCTACACTAGCCAAGCCAACCCTAGCCCCTACACATGAGGAGACATCCCGTCTCGAATCTTTGATCATGACATTGATAAGAGCTCAAGGGAAGTTAGAGGAAAGAATTGGAGAAGCAACTTTGGCAAACAACGAAGCTTTTTCAAAATTAGAGGCAAGGATTGGCAAGACATCTCGAGAAGAAGAAGCAACCTAGGATATTCCCAAGGAACCTCCCCTTGTAGAAGGGAAGGTTATCATTCCTTCAAAGCTTAAGGATCCAGGTTGTTTTAACATTTCTTTCACAATGAGTCTTCATAAGGTCAGAAATGCATTGTGTGATTTAGGAGCCGCTATTAGCGTCATGCCTTTTTCCTTTTATCACGACCATTGCCCAATACAAATGAAGATCACAAGTACTAGCCTTCAATTAGCCGACGGAACTATGCATACTCCAGCAGGAATTGTGGAAGATGTCCCCATTCGGATAAGATACTTCCTTGTTCCCGTTGATTTTTATGTCATATTTTCAAAGAAAGGTAAAGACGATTATATTATATTAGGAAGACCTTTCTTAAACACAGTTGGGGCTTGTATTGATGTAAAAGGAGAAAAGATCACTTTTGAAATGGATGAATCACGTGCCACTTTTGACAAAAAGGGGAATGTGATAAGCGTAGGAGATGGTGACCTCGAAGCTTTCAAAGCTTCGGAAGTGTATTCGCATCAAATTGCCATGGGTGTTGGAAAAGGTAAATGAAAAATTCAAGGACGAGATCAAGCTATAAAGAGCTCATATCCCTTCACAAGGCTTAAGGAGGGATAGAAATTCGAAGTCTAGCATGACTTAAAAATGCGCTTGTCGGGAGGCAACCCGTCTTTCTCTTTATTTTCTTTATGCATTCTATATTCCACTTATTAGACAATGATTTGGACTATTTTATTTGGACAATCTTTTTGGATTTTGGGTTGTAATAGCTAGAAACAATTTCCGTTTTACTTGTTATTATTTTTATAAATGCATGCTTAGTTGATAGTTTTTTCGTACTTGGAATTGGAGGACCTATTGAGATGAGAATGAGCTATCCTTGGCCCATGTTGCCAAGATTATTAAGGTTAGTAAGTATGTTCAAGGACATAGCCAAAAGGTAAGGGCAAGTAGCAAAGAAAAAAGAAACAAGAACCGGATCAGCACACTTCCCCGATCGGATTCGTGACTACCCGATCGGGTAAATTGTCTGCTTCGATTTTTATTCTATTTTCTCCTATAAAGCCAACATACTACCTTTGCTTGCTGCCATATTCCCGTGTTCTTCAACTTTCAAGGCTCAAAAGCTCTCAAAACCTTCATTTCTTAGTCTTTTCTTACTAAATTTGTCACTATAGTTCATCCAAGGCAACCTCTAAGCATTATCAAGTAAGTTAATTCTACTTTAGTTACTTCAATCTCTCTATTTTTCAGAAATCCAACATGAACAAACCCTAACCCAAATTTGGGGGTTCTTGATTTTGTTTGAAAAACTTGTTTAAATTGGATTTCTAATGCTTCTTACATGTTATAGAGTGAATGCTAGTGATTAATTAGTATGCTTACTATGATTTGAATTCTTATATGCCAATTAGGATACTCATCTTTACTATATGCTAAAAACCTTATGCTTAGTGGTAGTATGATGCTTGAATTCATGCTTTATACTATGAACTTATGATCTTATTGTGTTAATTTAGCATTAGTACCTTTGAGTAGTGGCCAAACTTATGATTCAAGTGTATGTTGCTCATCTTAGTGACATATTGTTATGCTTAAGAACATCAATTTGTTCTCAAAGGTAGCATGATAATGTTTCACTAAGGTAGCTATTCTTGAATTTGTGCTTAAAGCTTAGTATTCTAACACGTATGCTATCAATTTGTGTTTATAATGAAGTGTTTTAATACTAGTTACTTGTAGAAAATGGCACCTACAATAAGGAGATAAAAAAGGGCAAGAACTAGCAACCTAGGAGAAAGTAGTAGAGCCCATGAAGAAGACATAGAAATGCTAGAAGCAGATGATCAAACCGGAAGTCAAGAAGGACAAGATGCTATGCATGATCCTGGTTTTCCGGATGTGGAGTTTAGCTCTAACAAGCAATGGCAAAATTGGTGTATTCTTAAGAGCAAAGGTGTGAGGGCTACCAAATTCCTCGATGTTTCTTCTTTATGACATATTGATCGTGCTTGCCGCGAGCCCGATACAAAGATAAATTACCCAGACTAGGCTAATAACAAATTAATGTAATTAGGGAAGTAGGGGTCGATCCTCAGGGAGATGGTGTTTCCTATACAATGTGAAATGTCTCACAATTTGGTCTTATCTAATGAATATCTGGGTTTTGGGATTTTGATATCTAAACTAATATAAAGCATCAATGAAAACAGAATGAAAACAATAAAGTAAGTGATGAAAAGCATTTAGGGAAGTAGGTTCACACATGTAGATTGACATATTGATGAAATTTGATTTAGGATATGCAAATAATTCATTGTGAGTTCGTAAGAATGATGTGTTCATTACAATCATAGATCAGATGGTCTAGCAGGCTTTTAGGCGATTTACTAGGTCTTAATCTACCATGTCATGCTTTGTCTATTCAATTCTCGTATCTCTACCTTGGAAAAGAATTCCATACTAGTCAATGATTTTGGCCAAAAATTGTCAACTATCGTTACAATCCAAACATGCATAGACACAACGTTTTAAAGGCACAATTTCTTTTATCCAATTATCATCTTTTAATCAATCTAACATGGCTACCCTACACCCTAGAAAGGTGACTACTCACTCATGATAATGTCTAAATCTAAGATGATATTAACAATGAAAACTAGGATAGACATGTTTAGTTGATTTTGACAATATTTTAAGACTCTCTATGTGGCGATAATAACGACGCTAATTGATAATCTAAGAAATAAAATTACAATTATAACGATACTAAATGAATCTAAGATAATATGTAAAGAGAATAACAATCAAATGGAAAACAATAAAGACATTTAAACGAAAGATAAAGTAGGAATACCTATATGACGATCAATGACGATAATGACAACAATAATAGAAAATCCTTGCACATAATAATCGATCCACCAATTACAACGCTTGAATCACACAAAGGAGATTACAAGGATGAAATTCTTATTGATCTAAGCTAAAGGACATGGAAATAAACAAACTAAGAACTAAAGACTAAAGAAGAAGAAAATGAGAGAAGGGAGGCTAGTTCCCCCTCCTCCTAATCTAAGGAGAAATGTAAGAAGAGAAGAGAAAAGGATGTGAGATGTGTAGAGGTGTGTTGAGAAGAGGGGCTGGAGCTCTCTTTATATAGCATTAGGGTTTCATGGGGAAGGGGTCGAGCATTGAACATATAGGACAAAAATAGGAAGTTGAAGCATTTTGTGCGGAGCAGCGAACATCCCCGATCGGGTACACACTTCCCCGATCGGGTAAGTGGTCATCTGGAAGCTTTTGACTAACGTTTCATCTTCCTTTGCTTATGACTTGACTTCCAACATCCCCCTTGACCTCCTGAGTCGGGTTTGTTGATAGGGTTTGATGTAAAGCGGTGAATTCTTCCGCCTAATTGATTGATTTCCGACAACTACGAAACTGTCTTTGCTTCTTCTCTCTTTCGAATTAGTGAACCTTCTTGAAATGCCTTTCACTTGGTCAAGCTTGCTTCTTCAAATCGTCGGGTTCTAGGCAAATGCTCGGAAGTATAGAAAAAGGGCGTAGAAACGTCACTTTCCCTACAAAACAGGTTAGAACATAGGAATTCGCCTAGAAGACGATATTAGCTCATAAAGTGGCTTAACAAAGCACAAATGACATACAAAACCGAGCTACATTGGGGGTTAAAATCATACAAATATTCACTTATCACATATGAAGCTTTATGAGCATGTCAAGGTGTTATTTCGGGGTCTAGGAATGAATGCTAGCATAAACTTTAGTTATAAGACCTACCCTCAATTAACCCTTGAATTCTTGAGCTCATTTGAGTTACAAAGGTCTAGGAATAGAAACTCTATACCTCAAGTTCGGTTCCGATTGTTTAACGATGACTATATTATGAACTTAGAAACCTTTGCTAGACAATTCGGTCTCACCTATGAGGACACTATTACCTCACCTCCAGAAGGCTTTGATATTAGCCATGTTTGGAACACTATTTCTACTTACCCTGTCTCTCGTTGGGACCATGTCCCACACCAACACATCCATCATCCCGCCATTAGAATCTGGCAAAGATTCATGGGATGGACCTTCTTAGGCCGTGCTGAGCCTCATTTGGTGAGACAGGTGGAGTTATATATATTAGGAGGATTCTTGAATGTGAATGGTGAAGAACCATGGTCTATTAGTATTCCTTATTATTTTGCTGTTCAGTTGACTAAAGCCATTAATCCTAGGAACACTGTCATTGTCTATGGAGGTCTTATCACTCACCTTGCTACATGAGTTTGTGGTTTTAACCAAGCCACCACTGACCTCCAGGCATTGACTACACCTCCCACCGAGATGGGAAATGGGTTAGATTATGATTATTTTATTCAGCTTAACTGGTTTCGTGTCTCCCACCCCCATATGATTTGGAAGATAGCTGGCCGTGATTCGGTCAAGTTGACCGCTGAGGTAAACCAGATTCCATTACTTTGGCAGCGTCCTCAACTTCAGGAGGGTGAGGCTATCTTACTTCGACCCACTTATTTTATTCCTGTTGGGGATATTACCCCCAATGACCCCCCATGTTCAGATTAGATCCCATCGCTCTGAGGTAGGATCATCCTCTCAGTCGACCCATGCTACGGGCAACGTGACTGCCATGTTTGAAGCCTTGACCTTGTCCGTTAATAGAATCTAGTCCGACCAGCAGCTTGCTCTGCACCCCATTTATGATCACTTTGCTAGGCAAGGTGTGATTAGACCTCAGGGCCCCCACCCGTCTTTTTATACTTGGCCCGAAGGGGGGTATGGTACTGCTTATGATGCAGGTGTGCAGCAGACTGGACCTGATTACTGTGGTACTGGCTATGGTGTTGAGAGTTTTGGAGGTTATGGAAGTGATTTTAGTGGTCACCAAGTAAATGAGTACCAGTCCTTAGGAGCCAGCAACCCCACCGGGATCGTTGCTTCTAGCGGTAGTTATTATTCTGCAGATGATACCTACTACACAGATGCTTCTGGATCCGTATCCGTGCCGCCTCCTTCAGAGAGAAGAGGCCGTAGGTGGTGGCCTTTGGGATAAGATGATGAGCTCCTCTTATTTATACTAGCTTGGGGGAGGCTAGACATTTTGTAAGCTTTTTCTTTCCTTTATTTTTCGCATTTTTAGTTTTCTTTTTAGCCCATTTTCCCATTCGAATTTCATCTTATTTATCTGTTCTATGTGCTACCAACCGTTTCTCGGTTTGCTTCTGTTATAATTGCATGCACATTGAGGACAATGTGAAGTTTTAGCTTGGGGAAGGATTTGCATTTAGGACTTACTGCATTTAGGATTGCATTTAGATTTTTCCTTTTCTCATTAGTTTATTTTCTTCTAATTTTCTTAGTTTATTTTTAGTTTTTATCATATTGAAAAAAAAAATCGAAAAAATAAAAAAAAAAAGACAAAAAGAAAAGATCATTTCCATCTTACATTTCTCAATTTATAGCTTTTATAAGCTGATGTTTCATTATGTTATGAGGAATTGTGCATTCATGGGGATGTCTTGTACACAGTAGGTAGAAATTTGCATTTGGACTTAATTAAGCTTGATCTTGACTTTGGCAAGCTACTCATATTGTAAGGTAGAGCCTCCAGTGGTCGGTACATCTGAACCCGATCCCAGTTTAGGAGTGAGTAGTTTCTCCTTATAGTCTGTGTCACATCAAAACGCATAAGTATGGTTTTTATTCCATTTTCTATAAGTATTACTATCATGATCTACATTTTGAAGCCATTTACTCTTGTTCACATTTCGCAAAAACACCCTTCTTTCTAGCTACATTATATTATTGCCTACCCTTGTTGAGATAGTAATTGACTATAGGTGTAGGGGTGTTCTATACTTTTGCGATATTCTAATAATGCCACCATTTGGTGTGATCTTGCTGTCTCGGGATTGCTGATTCCCGTGTTTCTCAGTGAAAAGAAAAAGAAAAAAAAAAAGAGCTTTGAAAAGTAACGAAAAAGAAAAAAATTAAAAGCTCAAAAAGAAAAGAGAAAAGAAGAAAGAAAAAAGAGGAAAAACGCTTCCATGAAAAGAAAAGAAAGAAAAATTATGGGAAGTCGTAACTTGATTTGTCATGTTTAATAAGCCAATATGCTGCTTTTGGCTTTGACTATTGCTTATGGAAATTGGTATGATTTGGATTGAGTATCCACTACACAATTGGTTATTACTAGCTTGACTCAAGCCCCACATGACCAAAATTGTTTATCCACTTTCTTACTCAAATTTCCCAAACCTCTTCTCTATTTCTCTTGGCTTCTTGCATTACATTTTGATCATGATTAGTCTTACTTAATGATTTTGGATTGTCTACCATACTAGATTGCGGGCACATTCTTATAAGTTGTAGATAGGAGAGTGTCACTTCAAATTTGAACCAATATTTCCTATTTCACAAAAACTTGAGTGAAGAGTGTATCGAAAGAGTCCATAGTCAATAAGATCATGCAAAAGCTGAAAAAGTCCAAAGAATATTTTCTATGTTGCGCCGTTATGTAAATCTCAACCATGATTCACACTTTGCCTTGCTCTCGTTGTTTCGGGTTTATGATACATCTACTTGTAAGAGCTTACTTTTTGAGATTTGGATGATAGATTGATCATTGTTTGCTACCCTTGTACTGGTTATGATTGTTATGCACTTTGTTTAGTGATTAACGAGCTAATATTGCTATTCTAGTTGTTTTGCGTGTTTTGTCTCGTTTTATAGGAAATGAAGCGGTTTTGCTATATTTTCTTACTTTATGGAGCAAAGGCACTAGAATACGAGTTTATGAGGAACCGATGATAGCCATTTCACGATTTGATTACGATTCCGCTACATCCTTCCTCAAGTGGACTTATCTTGGACTTTGACTCTGTACTTCAAAAGAAAACATCAACCCAAGTCAAAGGAAGACTAGCCCAGGCCCAATTACGTGTTACATTGACCAAGACCAAGGCATAGAATTACGTGCCCAAAGACGAAATTGGAAGAGATCGAAAAATCCATCTGGGTTACATACCCGATCAGATTGCCACATACCCGATCGGGTATGTTTGCTGATGAGCGTCTCTTGGCTCTTCTTCTAGCAAGTTTTAATGGAGTGTTTTAAGGCTTTGTCTAGGGTATGAATTTGGACGAAATGCAGCAGCCATGCAGCCCTATAAAAGCCAAGGATCATCTAAACAGCTGATACAACAACTTACATACAATACAACAACTTACAATTTAGAATAATACAATAGTTTACTTCTTTCTTTCATACAAGTTTTAGATTATAGTTTATGCAATTTCTTAGTATTTCTCTAGTGTTTTCATAAGCTTTTGTTATTGGGTTGGATATTTGTTCTTTGCTTTCTTTCTTACATAATCGTATTCCAATCTCGGTAATTTTCTATCCTTTACTTATGCAATTTTCATCATGAACCTTAATCTAATTAGTCTTGTTTTCATATTATTGTTGTTAGGAAACTCATCTAAAAGTAATCTAGTCAAGACCGAAATATTGTTTAACATGTCATATTGTATTTTGTCTAATCATATAATCATGAAATTCATCATTAGAATCATTACTAGGATAATCACCCTAATCACTTTAGCACTTTTATTTCATAGTTTAATTTCCTACATCTTTTTCCTTTTAATTTACTTAATCACATAGATTAATTCTAATATTGTAAGTTTATCATTGTGTAAATACAATAAATAGAGTTGAAATATTGAAATGATTTACTAGTTAAAATGAATTAAAAGAAGAGTCGATACCAATAGAACCACCTAGTTTGTTTCTTCCTTTGGTTGTGCCAAATTCTATAACTTTGTTTAGTGGCCATGAACAATTGTTTGTATTAGTCAATTTCCGTCTTTGAAACGAGAGTTGGGATGGGAATTAGGACTACCAATAGGGGTTTAGTGACCTAACCATGCTGAGAGGACGTTAGGACCCATTAAAAAGTCGGTACGAATCCGAGAGGAATATACCACTACAAGGCTTAGACAATCGTAGTAATTCTAATGTTGGTATCAATAAAGCTTTTAAATCGTTTTACATGAATTTCTCTTTCACTATATCAATTTGATTAGATAGTTTATTTTACCGTTTTAGATAGTTTATTTTATTGTTGTTTAGTTAGTTTACTTTACCGTCATTTTATTATTGTCCTTAGGTAGTTTACTTTATTGTCATTTTAATTATCGTTCTTAGTTAGATTTAAATATCGTCATCTTTCTTTCCGTCAATTAGATTAGATTTATTTTATTGCAATTTACATACTTGTCATTTAAATATCGTCATTTACATACTTGTCATTTAAGTATCGTCATTTACATACTTGTCATTTTATTTTATGTTAGTAGTTTAGACAACCACCTCAAATGACTCGAACTTAAATGAAAATCACTCCATAGCAATTCATAGTTAACACGTACTCCCTGAGGATCGATCCCTACTTCCCTAATTACATTCCTTATGTTGTTAGCCTAAGTGTGGGTAATTATTTTTGCATCGGGCTCGCGACAAGCACGATCAAGGGACGAGGCATCGATTTTTTTTAGATCTCAGGTCCAGCTCGAGCCAAGCTAGGTCAGCTCGGGAGAGCTGAGCTCGAGCCTTTTGCTTCTCCTCCTCTCTTTTGTCTTCGATAAGGATGACCTAATGGTCCATGTCTAGTGTCTCGTACTCTTCGAGTAGATGGCCAACCGTTAAGGATGTAAGAAGCGTTCTGTAGAATCTATTGATCGAATACAAAAGAGGGGGTGAATTGAGTATTTAAAAACTAGCCTCACTTTTTCGACTTTTATGATGTGTAATTAATTATTTGATTTTATTGATTAAAATCAACTAATTAATTAATCAAAGTAATATGAAAGTAACGAAATAACGAAAAAGTAATGAGAGACACAAGCGATTTTTGAAGTGGTTCAGTTTTACTAGTCGAAACCTACGTCCACTATTCTCGATTAAAAATTATCAACAACCTCGTATAATCAACTATGATTATAATTCAAGGTGAGTATCGCTAAATACTCTATACTATCTTACGTTAATAAGAAAGTACAATATAACTCACAAAAATTCTCGTTAAAGAATAAGTAAGATAATGTAATGTACTATTATCCAATAACGTATATCATGCGAGCGATTTATAATAATTGATGCACGACTTTTTTTGAAAAAAAAACAATAAAAATAATAAATATTTTGCTCAAAGTTTGTTTTAAATCAATTTGTAAAATTCTTTCAATTGTATATAAAGCCGTGTTGAATGATTGAGATGGAAGGAGTATTTATAGTAGAAGCATAGTAGATATAAAATCTAAAACTCTAGCTTTCTTTTTAAGAATTATATTTATCTTCTATATCTCAAAATATTGTTTTAAAGATATTATTAGAATCCTAGGTTAATACAAAGAATGAAACGTGCCATAGAGGCCGTTTATCTCTTCATCACGCAACCCTAGGAGCACACATTCCTAAGAGGCACAAAACCTAGGTTTCATGAAACCCTAGGTGGAACAACCAATAGGTGAGCTTATTAGGTTAACAACAAATTGAGATAGAATGTATTAGAAACCCTAGGTAGCATGACAACTCATAAGTTGTATTATTAACCAATAGAATCTTACAAAAAGTACATTA
This sequence comes from Heliosperma pusillum, assembly GCA_022085475.1. Lineage (NCBI taxonomy): Eukaryota > Viridiplantae > Streptophyta > Magnoliopsida > Caryophyllales > Caryophyllaceae > Heliosperma > Heliosperma pusillum. Next base: position 14,025 of record JAIUZE010004623.1, on the reverse strand, counting down.
TCTATTAAAACTTTTGATAAATATAAAAATATTGTTTCTCTTTTTGAAAATATTTAAAAGATTTATTTCCAAACTCATGCATCAATTTCATCATTCAAAGTTATAGGTGAAATAACTATAAATTTGAACTTAGTATGTAATGTTAAGTGAAATAGTTAAAACTTTACTTACATAAAAATCACTCTAATGGAATAGTTACCGAATGAAGACCTATACTATCTAATTTTCACAAAGATCTTCAGTATACGGTGTTGGAGTAAGTGTCCTCCACAATAGTGCATTTATATAATAAATCTCATTTGGAATATACGTGGCATGATTAGTATATTTTGATACTCCACGTCAGTTGATTAACGTAAATAGGTAACGCTCAGCTAACTAGAGTTTGACGTTATTGTCGTATGACGGCGGTGATCAACTGATCCGTTTAGGTCACACCTATAGGATGAAACCCAAATAGTAGAACAAATTATTTGTATATGATACAGTTAATTAGCGCATTACATATATTTGATATGTACGTTTAGTTACGATAGTTATTTATTGGAAATGGAGTTAGGAACTCATTCCACTTAAGTTTATTGGACAATTATAAACTGACTGAATAAACTTTACGTCTTATTTAATACGATTAAATAAGATTTTATTTAGTGATTAATCGTTAATTCATTAAATAAGTTGAGGTTATGCATATATTTTGAGGTAGAGGTAATTAGTTAATTATATTTATAAAGAGTTGTAAAATAAATTTAACTGAACATTATGAGACCCATTATATATTGATATAATGGTTAAATATCACTTAAAAGTTGAGGCCGGATTAATTGTTATATGATCAAATTAACACTTAATTATACAAGATAATTAAACATATGATTATAAGTATTTGTGGGACAAATATCAAAAATCAAAATGGACCACATAACACTAGTTGGGGCCGGATTATTTGTTAGTGGAGATCAATGATGATTGTTCTCATCTAATCCTACACTCCACCTTATGTTATGACACCAATATCATTACCCTTACTACCACACTCTACCTATTTGCATGAGACTAAAATAAGCACAATAATCACTCAATTGTATGAGTGATGACCGGCCAAAAGGCCTTTAAATAGCACAATTGTTTTTCAATTTTGGACTACTTCAATTCATTATGCTTATTCTTACTTCTCTTTCTAAACTCAACATCTCTCAAAACTCACATGCAAACTAATATTATCTACATATTACTAAAGTAGTAAAATATTAATATTAGTAGTATTATGTCTTACTTATTATCTAGTTAATAATAAGCTAAGATTATTTGGGTTGATTCTTAGGTGCAACAAGAAGGAGACCTTCTACTTTGGAGGTTATTTTATGGAGGATCATCCATTAATTTCATACTCAAGAACAATAAGAAGGAGTTCTTATTGTGCCCATATTGAACCAAAAATTCCCAATATAAGGATATTTTCGTCTTATCTTTTCTTTTATGCTTTTATATTTGCAAGCATGATAACTAGATCCTAAATCATTAAGTTAATGTAATTTAATGAAATAATTAGAGGAGTCTAATTAGAGGTCTAGGAATTTCATGTGGTATCGGAGCTCAATTGTTACATGCATGTTGATTTTAAGCATTAAAATCAGTTATACGATAACTTGGGTAAAATTGAAAATTTGTGTTAAAAGTTGGTTTGCACTAAATTTTTGCTTTGCATGCATACCTACTGGCCTCAAAATAGTTGTGGTCAAATTTGGTGATTTTAGGGATTGATTTGCTATTTATTTTGATTTATGACCTTTAAATCTTGTTAATATGCACTTTTTATGTTAAAAGTTAAACAAAAATAGTTGCATGTTGATTCTGGCCATGAAAGTTTTATATGATCTCACATGCATGTTGTACATACTGTATGTAAACTTTCGTGACTTTTAATTAAGTTTTGCATGATTATTGATTTTTATGAGATAAAAGTCAATAAAGTGAGGTTATTATGTTCATAAAACTGAAACGTCCTTTTCTGGTCTTGAAATTTTTTGGTACATTTTATAATCTGATTTATATCATCTTGGTGAAATGTTATAATTTTTTTCACTATTGTACTATATTTAATTTTTTTTATTAGATAAAACCGTTGGATAAATAGTTATTTGTTCATAAAATTAATTTAAATTTTTTGGGAAAATGTTTCTGGTTTTTGGAGTTTCTGAAAATATTCCAGAATGCACAAAAATTTTGGTCTCAAATTTTTATGATGTTTATATTTTATTTTGGGTTAATTTCATAAATGATATGATTCAACCTCTATATTTAGCAAATACGATCAATTCAAACTAGTTAAATTTAAACAAAATTAGTGAGGACTAATTTTGAGTTCTAAATCAGTTTAGGTAATTAGTTTGAGCTTAAATACGATTTAAGTGTTGATTATTGATTTTTAATGGTTAAAAATCGAAAAAACCCATATAACCGAGCTAGAATGAGCATGATAAGTATTAACGGCGATTTTGGCATGATTTTTACAGCATTTTATTTATGTTGTTATTGTTGAATGAATGAATGTCATTTATTTAATTTTTAATGCAAGTTGTACATAGTATGGCCTAGATTATTTTAATCGGTATTACCCGTAATGTAAGGGAATACCGATTCGGTTGTAATTTTATTTGCGATCTCGTATCGTCGTTTGTAATAATTTAATTTCATTTTTAGATCAAATGTATAATAGGAATTTTATTTGTATCTTTTTGTAATTAATTATTATGAAGACGGAGATTCCCGAAGTCGGTGTTCCAAAAGACGGTGCCTTTTTGGAGCGTTTTCCATGAAGAGGCAAGGAGCCAAGGAGTTGGTTTCCGATTTTGTAATCGTCTAGTTAATTAGATTATCTAGGTGGTCATACTAGCATTTATTATTTGCTTGATTTATATTTTCCGCTCATGCAAAAATCGCCGACATGCATTTTATTTCTCGATTGTCAATGCAACGTTATTCAAAATTCACCGACTTAGTTCACTTATTGGGAATTAATAACTAAATTGACAAGACCTCTCACATAACTTAAAAGAAATTGAGATTTAGCCTAACCAATTGAAGCACCTATGAACCCCGTGTTCATTAGGGCTACCACGCTCGTGGGTCCCTTTTTACCTCGGGTAAGTAGGGTGATGTGATCACAAGCCAAAATTGGATTGAACTCAACGAGATAAGCGTTATCTTGGGACTAGAAGATGGATTTAGTTGAAATCCGTCAACCAAGAGTTCTAGGGGTAGAATTAGTCTAGAAATGATTTACCATTTTTAGATAAAGGTAGCATACGATGACTATTTTTATTTAAAGATGGGTCTTGGAATCATTTATATAATTTAGTGAGGGGTCATTATATAAATGCTAAACTTGTTACAATTGTTTTACATGTAAAATTATATATAAGTAATGAATGTTTATTTTCCGTTCATATTTATTTTATACGCGCAAATGACAAATATCTAATCCTTCTACAAACTTGTAAAACCGTTCAATCGTGGAAATAAGTTTCCATTAATTCATACGGTATCATTTTTTATTGCAATTTAAATCTCCGTTTAAATCACCATAGCTAAAGACAAAATGAATTTTATCTTTTGATCCTCATATTCACACTTGCAAATGTCTCTTATGAAGAGTATATGAATAAGTCACACTTAGTCAAAAACGTTTTGAATTTTTGTGACGTATTCTTATAACAGTGGTACATCAATCTTTTTGCTCCAAAGAAAATATTTGTAATTTTTGGTATGTCGTCATAATGCTCCTTATCGAGGCTTACCTCAAAAGAGGCCAAATCAGTTGGGACGACTAAGTTAATCGATTTATTTAAAATCGTGAATAACCAAATACCGTAGTCACTTCATGAAAGGTTTATCCTTTTGAAGGTAAAACCATGAATGAAATGAAGAATAGTCTTCATTATATTTCTAATCTATTGGACTAAATAGAGATTCATGAAAGTAAATGGGAGCTCTAAGAAAAGATGTTTTATTCTTGATTGTTAAGAATAGGACGAGGTTCAAGAGTAGGTTGGCACGATATTGGCACAAGGCGAGGGAAAAAGGCAAGACTATTTTGAATAATAAAGTCAAAAACCAAGCAAGGTGTCGAACCCAACTTTTGATGATTCTATTATTACAGTGTAGGACACTAGAAAAGAATATGTCCCAAGTTTTTGGAGAAATAGAAATTGGGTGTACTAGACCTAAAAGTACTTTCATCCATAATATCTATATGATCGACATTTATTTTGCTAAATGCGATTTTTGGGTATTAGATACCTATTATGGTTCTCATCAATGTATTCAATGCATATAATAATGATTCGTGCGACGACTAGCCATGATTAAATGTTGACCTACAAGGGAAATAGAACTATTGTAGTTTTTATTTTTATAGAGACATATAAAAGTTATAATGTGATCAATCCAGTTTTGGATTTAGAGGTATACTTTAATAATAAAAAGTTATTATGTATATGACCTCTAAATAAAGAATATAGTATCCAATTTAGTGTACGACACAAGTGTTTGACTTTTGTGAATGGAATGGTGTAGGATATAATGGTGTGGTAAGAGTGTCGGTCTCAGGGACGGTTGGTGTATATGTGGCATCCCTCGCGAATGCGGAAATAAAACATAACAAGCATGTGATTTATATAGCGGAAAATACGGTGTTTTTAAAACTTTTTACATGCAAGATAGAAATACGAGGAATGTCAAATAAATACAAACTAAAATTGAATATACTACAAAGAGACGAAGTCTCTCAAAATGTTATCAAATATCAAAGTTATTAGCAAATTAGCTAAACAACATCTAGAGGTGATTCATCCAGGCCAACGCCCGCTAGCTCACACCCGAACCCAAAATACCACAAGCAAAAAGCCATCCAATCAAGCAACCTGTTCATCCATGAAAAACATGAACGCCACAGTCAGTGGGGAGTAACTTCGAGTTCTCCCAGCCATATCACAAATAACATACTTAAACGGAAATACGAAAGTAGAAGCATGCATATATAAATATACATGTGAAATACGAGAAGGATAAATAGGCAATTCAATATATAAAGATATCGGTGCATGAAGTACAAAACCGTAATCATCATATTATAGATAGACTCGGGGAAAACACCCTTAGGCAACTATATACTCACTAGGGCTTACATCTCACCGTTAGCGGCATATACTTGATAAAATAGAGACTCGACATATAAACCACGTCAATCATCTAATTCATGCAAGAGTCCAACTCAATGTTCACGTATAATTCAACTTACAAACAACCATCAAATCATACGAATATGACAACATATTCTCTCACGGTTAATGGCACGCACTAGCATCATGTACAATAGCAAGACAAGCCAATGGAAGCCCACAGGATAAGACATTTTCCGGAACCGTATACGATAAGACGTTTTGTATACTCATGACCTAGACAAACAAATCCACGGGATAAGACATTTCCCGGAATCGTGTACGATAAGACGTTTCGTACACACAAGACTCTAATCCTCTCGGTAGGACGACGATAATAATACGGTCCTAGTCTAAACCTAGCCAGACTCTCGGAATAAGACATTTCCCGATTCGACATGTGGTATGATGTTCCACATCCAAGACTCGAACATACAAAGACGTCGAGTACCCCAAATTCGGCTAAACCACACGAAAGAGGCGGAAAGAGATATATAGTCAAAAGTCAAGCTAGTACGCTACATGCAATGACACCACCTCGCAAGGATACAACATTTGACGGTCAGGTCGATCAACGCATTGCGTTCACCTCCTAACAACGTCGTCATATCCCCACTAAACAAATGCACAACGGCATCACGGTTACACTTCACCGCTCCGACATTTAAGTCTACCGGTTAATAAAGTATGACCGGGGAATGAGAGTTCATAGCACTCAACGATTTGTGCTTAAATCAAAACATAGGTAAAACCGACTCAAAGAGGGACATACTAAACACAGTCACCAAACATGAGAATAGGGCATTATATAAATGTAACAGTGATAAACATGAATCAATAAATGATACATAAGCATTTGACCAAGTTTAAGAAGCATAGTAAATAAGAAACATAGATCTCATCTCAAAACAACAAGTTTGGAAACTGACTAAACCAAGGGTCCACTTCAAACGGTCATAAATAGAGTTCTAGACATGAAAATGCAGAAATTACAAGTGAAGGTTATAGCTTATCCTCTTACGGTTCCAACGGTAGGTCACACGCCCCAAACAGACAAGTATTGAAGGAGATATGATCATTTTACGAAAAAGGGTCGGACTCGACCCGTCCGGGTTGGACCCGACCGTCCGGGTTGGAAGTGTCCTGCTCGGGTTTCGGGCTCAAACCAGTCCGGGTTGGACTGGACCCGTCCGGGTCCTAGTCAATTTCGCAGGGGTTCAAGCCAAATTTCATCCATTTTCAATTATCATAAATAACTACTATCAACTATCTGAAAGTCCATAGACCTTAATTAGACTCTTCTAATTAGTTGCTAAATTACTTGTTAATTTAGTATTTAATGATCTATGTAACATGCATGCAAATATAAAGACATTTATATAAAAGTAGAAATTTCCTCACATTTATATGGAAATAATATGGGCACAACAAGAACACCTTCTTGTTGTTCTTGAGCTAATAATATGGATGAACAAGAAATCTCCAAACTAGAAGACCTCCTTCAAGTTGCACCAAGATGAACCCAAATAATCTACCCTTATTATTAACTTGATAATAAGATAGATATTATACTACTAATATTATGACTATATTACTACACTAGTAATACTTAGTAAATATTAGTATTTGAGAGTTTTTAGAGAGAAGATGAGTTTTGAGAGAAGTAAAGAAAACAAGCATGAATTGAATGAATAAAATGATCAACCATATTGCCCTTTTATAGGCAATATGGCCGGTCATGGTGAGCTCTACAAGGCTCTCATTTTGCTTATTTTAGTCACATGCATTAGGGTGAAGTGTTGTAGTATAAGTGATGATTATATTCTACTTGTTATGTCACTTTCAATTAGTAACTAAAGAGTGTAAACAAGAACAACAATCATCACCTTTGTAACTACAATCTAACCGGCCACAATGGCCTAGTTTGGTCCATTTTGATTTTTTTGATATTTGTCTCACAAATACTTATTGATCATATGGTTAATTATCTTGTATAATTAAGTGTTAATTTGATCATATAACAATTATATGACTCAATTAAATAAATAATATGTACTTAACATTTTAAGTAATATTTTACCATTATATCAATATATAATGGGTCCCACAATGCTTAGTTAATTTATTTTACAACTCCTTGTAAATATAATTAACTAATTACCTCTATCTCAAAACCTCAACTAATTTAGTAATTTAACGATTAATTACTAAGTTAAATCTTATTTAATCGTATTCAAATAAGATATAAATTTATTAGTCAATTATCGCATAATTGAAAAATAAGTTTAATCGAATTTGAGTTCTCAACGCAATTTCTAACAATTAACTCTCGTACATATCGAATATATGTAATGTACTAATTAACTGTATCGTATACAAATAATTAGTTACTATTTGGATTTCATCCTTTAGGTGTGACCGAAAGGGATCAGTTGATCACCGCCGTCAAACGACAATAACGTCAAACTCTAGTCAGCCACCCGTTATTGATTTACGTTAATCAACTGACTAATCATATATATAGTCAATAAATATCCCAATTATATTCCTTAATAAGATTCATTATGTGGCGCACTATTGTGGAGGACACCTACTCCAACAATCTCCCACTTGTCTGACATAAGTGTGCGTCACTGATTCTCTTGTCTCTTTATCACATCTCCCACTCAACGCAAGGTGTCTTTCAGGTCGCACTTGCGATTGACAATATCTAGAGTGGTTTTCTCGATAGGGAAAGTAACTGTCTGACCGCAAAATCTACCATAGATCTCTTTCCGAGCGTGGCCACGCATTTACAGTAACTTCTCCTCGAGTGGCCTAAAGATGTTTTTACCCAACGTGGGTGGACAATTCCTGTTGATCCATATACTCTGTATGATGCAGATCACCATGATCCAGAAGAAGTCCATCGGCCTCCTTTTACGGCACGACCTAGAACATCAACCAAAACCAATCGGAAACTGCACCGACTCAGATAGACGGTCGCCAGTCAAAAGAATCGACTTATAGGAATAAGATAGAAGACCCTGCCACGACCAGGCATCAAATAATTGATTTAAGGGTCTCTACAATGTCATTGTCCGACAGAGTGTCATACAGTCTGTCTATGTAAACGACCAGTCATCTCCATGACCCCATGGTGCTGAACCAACCATCGATCGACTTACAATCTAGTCATTTCCAGACGTCACCTCATTGAGTGACTAGGGACAAAATACTAAGTTCGTCCTATTCACTTGAATAGGGTCCAACAATCTATTCGGATAAACAAAGTATTAAATTTCGTCAAACTAAATAAAAGAGTTTAAAATAAAACTCGAATAATGAATGCAATTATCATATATGAAATAATTAATACAACATTCAATTATTACATATTTCATAATCTAAAGGAATTCTGGCACACGTCTCAATCCCATTGTGACGACATGACCATCATGCTTAGCCTTTGATAAAGGCTTGGTTAAAGGATCAGCAATGTTGTCATCTGTCCCAACCTTACAAATGTCAATTTTCTTTCTGTCCACGTAATCTCTAATTACATGATATTTCCTAAGTACATGTCTAGACTTGTTGTAACAACCCGAAAAGTACCCAATTTTTCTAGTAAAAATATTTTACTAACACTTTTCAGCAGACTTAAGTTTTTAAAATAGAATTTATTGTTTCGAGTCGTATTTTGAAATTCCGCGTTCGTATTTGGAATTTCTGAGAGATTTCATGAAAAGACCGTTTTTAGTCATCTTTGACTTTTCTTGACTTTTAAGTCGTCTTTGACTTTTTCTGGACTTTTTAAAGTCGTCATTGACTTTTCTTGACTTTTAAGTCGTCATAAACTTTTCTTGACTTTTAAGTCTTCTTTGACTTTTCTCGACTTTTAAGTCGACTTTGACTTTCGTTGACTTTTTCCCGACTCGCCTTATAAGTTTGAAGACCGAAATTTTATTTAAAAAAAAATAATATTTTTGATTTATTTTTTTTTATGATTTATTTGAATTTATGATAATTTAATATAATTATTTTGAATTTATTTGGAATTAAAGAATAACTTTTACGATTTAATCCCGAACATCATTTAACTATTCCCGAGTCATCTCAAATCCCGAAACAAACCCGAAACCCGACTTTGGCATGAGTCACACGCCCATGTCATCTTTTTCCACACACAATTAGATATTCTAATTGTTTTGATTAAACTATTAATAATATCTAGATATTTATTAACTTTATCGATCAGTTAACGAAAATTACGCAAAACGCTCGAAATCAGATCCGTTTTCTCACCATACCACACGGCTCCTTGGTCCTCTAATAGGACTAGATATTTGTCTTTCTTGTGATTATAATAACATAATATCTTGATATTTAATTAAATTAACTTAATATATATTTATATCTAATCAATTACCGTAATATAATTATTAAACCCGAGTCAATTCCGTAACAACAATTTCAAAACCCGACTCCATACTCCCTCTATATTTACACGGCTCCCTCATCACCCATTACTCACTAACAACTTTTCTTTTTACAATAAATCAAATTAAGATCTAAATAACACTTTCTTTAATCGTTCTTGAGCGTTCTTCGTCGTTCTTCATCCGTTCTTCGTCGTTCTTGAGCAAAATCATCATAAAACCTTCATTTCTTAATTAAATCCATCCTAACTTAGATTTCTAGAATCTTCTCTTCGCTCTCCATCTTCACGTACGGTTTATTTTCAATTCCGTCAAAATCGTTTTCAACATTTAATTATGGAAAATCAAGTTTAAATTCTAATAATGTTTTTTCTTGTCATTTCTTATAGGGGAAGATTTTGAAGACGAGTTTGGAGACTCGTATATTTTGGGTGAAGATTAGTAGACGGGTTTCTTATTTTATACTTCTTATTTTGGTGCTAATTGATCTTGCTAGCTAAGGTAACGATTCCGAGTTACTCGACGATTTAATGTTACATAGCTTTTGTTTCTTTTGTTTTGGTTCATCTTTTGTTCTTATGTTTTTGGTTTATGTTGTTGATTTATGATTTTTAGTTAATAACATGATAAGTAGTTATTTTTATTATGTTGTATGAATAATTAGCATGATTATTGTTTTTGACATATTTGAATGATTTAATGATAATCATGATTTTTGTATGGATGATTGTTAAAATAGTTGTTTGTGAATTAAAAACATGTTGGAATTTATTTGGTGTTGTTGGTGGTTGGAACCGTGGAAATAGGCTGAAAAACCAGCCCAAACCGGCCGGTTCAGGCCCGGTTCAGGCCGGTCCTGGTCCGGTCTGGATTGGTCCGGATTTGGTCCGGTGGTGTTGTGTCGATACTTGATTGTTTTATGGTTGTTTTGACGGGTTTTAAATATGTTAAGCATGCGGGAAATATTAGGAATCGATTTTAGTAAAATCGACAAAACAGCCCAAAACAGGCCCAAAACAGGCTGTGGGCCCAGTCCAGGCCCGTGTCAAGTCGGCCCAAATCAGCCCGTGGGTCCCCTTCCTTAGACTTGTGACGGTTTTTGAGTTATCGTTATTTTTATCGTGTTTTGTAATATTTAGCAAGTGGGAAATTTTAATAAGTAAATTATTTAATTAAAAGTATTTTTTCATAAAATTATTATTTCTCACATGAAATTATAATACGAGATCGTAGTTTAATTTGATATCCTTTAAGTCAAGCGGGTTTTTGTATGATTTAATAAATCACATGTGAGAGGTTTTAATAAAATAACATGTAAGGAATATGTTGATTTTACGTTCAAGTCTATGTGGAAAAGACTCTGTTTCTAGCCGGTTTGACCAAACGGGTTTGGTCAAACTAAGATATAGTCAGCCCCGTTTTGACTGATGACCCGTCGCGGGACTCGGGTCGGGGATTTGTCTTCAAGTAAGGTTGTATTTAATTAATGAATTAGCCTTAGTAGATATGAGGCGATATGATATTTGAATATGATTTATATGCAATTAGTCACATGATAGGAAGTTTTTCCCGTGACGGTTTGATTGTATGATATGTGTCGTGTTGACTAAGTACCCATAGAGAATTATGAGTATATGGCGTCTTGACCATTCTAATTCTAAATGAGTAGATTGGACCATGACATTGATAGGCAGGTACTGTCTTTAACGAGTATATGTTCACTTGTTGATAGCTTTTGTGTCTCGGCTTGGTGGGTTTATATCCAAGTCGGGGCATGGCTGCCTGATCCGTTTTGGGACTGGAGCCAGCTTAAGTACTAGCCATCTCTGCTTAGGGGGTCGCCTAGTAGAGTTTCTCATAGACGGTTATGTCATGGGACGGGGAATGGAAGAGCTGTTGTCGCTAGGTCTGATCAGTCTAGGACTAGGATGTTTTCCTACCTTGTGGTATAGCCTCGAGTTACAGAAGTCGTCTATTGACTGTGCTAAGAACTTCTGCCTGTTTGTAGAAGTATTGGTCTTTCATGTTTGTATGATTCTATGAGTTTTAGAAGGTGAGATGCAAGCCGGCTAAGATTGATAGAGTTTGGATTACCGATGGTTAACTGATTCACATGATTACGTGTTGAGTAGGGTTTGAGTGTATCAGGGCCATGTTTAACGGTAACCTCTGAGCTAGCAATACCAGCTTCCCTACCTCGTGTTATAGTTTATTATCGGATTCACATGATAGCTTTCATATGCTAGGTTATATGTTAGTTAATTGTTTCATAACATGAAAAGCATATCATATATGTTAAGGTTTTGTATTTTCCATATAAATTGCTTTTATGTTATTCATGTTTAATTAAACTCGACATTTCGTGGCTGGGAGAACTCGGAGTTACTCCCCACTGACTGTGGCTTCCGTGTTTATATTTAATGCGGTTGGCAGGTTTGTGATGCATACATTGGGTACATTGACGAGCTAGCGAGCGAAGTATTTACCTTGGACCTATATTCGGTTCTTAGTTTGTATATTATTATATACTCTTTTTATTTCCGTATTTATACGGGAGATATGTCCCCCGTCTTGTATATTTCTTTTGTATAATATTATTTCTGTTTTGTAATGAACCTTTTTATTTATGACACCTTCGTTATGTATTCTTATCTTTTATGTATTTAAATAATTTTATTTATTTCCGCAAATGTGAGGGTGTCACAATTCGACACCCGACTTACCACTAGCTTCATTAGCTAGTATTGTTGGCTTATAAATATTGTTTGATAGCAGTCCCGACGACAAACTGCACATCAACTCCACGGTACAAACCTTAATAATATAAACCAGGAGTTATAGCTCAAATAGGTATAACCAGGGTAGCTTACATGTAAAGTTATAGTTTAATATGCTATAACCTTAATAATATAAACCAAAACCCTAGTTCCTCAAAAGAAGAAAACCCTAGCCTCTCCCACAAGGAGGAGGCCGAAACCCTAGGCCACGGCAGCCTTACGGCCGCGCCACCACTAACGACGCTAGGGTTCGCGGTTTGAACCCTAGTTCGCGCACCAAATAAATAATTGAAAATAGAATAACAACATAAACATTAAATGCAATTAACCAAGTGAATCATAAGCATAAATAATCACACAAACAATTAATCATACAATCAATCATTATATAATGTTAATAACCCACTTTCTATAAACACAATTAAAGGAAAACACCTAGTTATCTGTATAACGCAATAGATAGAGACTGCAAAATAATCTTCATATTCATAAAACGCCAATAATAAAGTCCTACACGAATCCTCCTCTAAAAACGCCAAAGAAAGACATCTTCTTCTTATTCTTCTTATTTACTCGTCAAATATAAAAACGCTAAAGGTAGGTCTAAACCCCATACAATCGAGTCCCTTAAAAAGAATATAAATAAAGTATATTGTAGAGGTAAGAGCCAGGATTGTATATATATAATTTATATTTATATTTGATTTGGATGAAGAAAGTTGCATAACAATGGAGTCAAAGAGAGAAAATAAGAATAGAGAGGGGGAAGAGAGTCACGGCAGATGCACGAAACAAAAGGAAAGAGCAACCTAGTTGCTAGGTTAGAGTTTTCTATTTATAAGAAGGTTTAAGTGGGCTTTTGATCCATTAGCTCATAAGATGGACAATCAAATTACAAATCGGGTTTAATATAATTAAAAAGCTCGTAAAATGGATAAAAGAGAAGTAGCTATTAAATTAAAATAGTACAATCGTGCACGGACATTTTAACCTATCCAAATTAGGTAAAAATGGGAAATAACAAAATAGAGATCGCAAGCGTTAAATACACATTAAATAATTAAACTCGCAAAATAATTATTTTAATAAATAAATTTCCGCATAAAATCTATTATAAAAACACGGGGTGTTACAATCCAACCCCCTAAAAAGAAGTTTCGTCCTCGAAACTTGAATTTTATAAAAGAAAGCCAAACAAAAGGGCAACAACTAGCTACAAAGAAAACCCACAACTACGCCACTCGCTGCGCACTCTGATTCCTACAAAGCTTCCTGACAAAGGCAAACTCCTATTCCTTAATTTGGACATCATTTACATTGTAACAACCCGAAAAGTACCCTATTTTTCTAGTAAAAATATTTACTAACACTTTTCAGTAGAACTTAAGTTTTTAAAATAGAAATTTTTGTTCCGAGTCGTATTTTGAAATTCCGCGTTCGTATTTGGAATTTCTGAGAGATTTCATGAAAAGACCGTTTTTAGTCATCTTTGACTTTTCTTGACTTTTAAGTCGTCTTTGACTTTTTCTTGACTTTTTAAAAGTCGTCATTGACTTTTTTTGACTTTTAAGTCGTCATAACTTTTCTTGAACTTTTAAGTCATTTTTG
>JAIUZE010004622.1:0-11943 GCA_022085475.1 Heliosperma pusillum | reverse complement strand
GGAGTTGAACACATGATGTAATCACTTGTGCTTCCGCTGCAAGATTAATCATGTATGGTAAGATGCGCTCTCATCACGACTTGTCATATATACTGGCAATGGAGGATGGGCCCAAAACCTTAATTCGAGGTTAATGCCCATGTTCGTTTTTCAAGCTATAGAGTCTGAATCTAGAAGTATTCTAGATATGTACTCACAAACACTCTGCGTAATAAAGGATTACATGGAACAAAAAGAAATGACAATGAAGAGATGCAATCTTTGCTAATCTTTCAACCGAAATTGTTAGCTCAAGGTATACATGATGGTCATGTTGTCTCAATACGATTGAGACGTATACCTATATAGCTACAGATTACGTGATGTGTAAATATTGGATAAAGTATCAATGTTTATATACGTGAATCCAATTTATTGTTTGAAGTTCTTGTTAAAGAACTCTCTTATTTAGTATTGACTAAATTTAATGCTTTGTTATTCTGAATAGGTTGTCAGACAATGTTGAACCCTATTCAAGTGAATAGGATGAACTTAATATTTTGTCCATAGTCACTCAATGAGGTGACGTCTCGAATTGACTAGATTGTAAGTTGATCGATGGTTGGTTCAGCACCATGGGGTCATGGAGATGACTGGTCGATTACATAGACGACCTGTATGACACTCTGTCGGATAGTGACCTTTATAGAGTCCCTTTAATCAATTATTGATGCCTGGTCGTGGCAGGGTCTTCTATATTATTGCTACGAGTTGATACTTTTGACTGGCGACCGTCTATCTGAGTCGATGCAGTTTCCGATTGACTTTGGTTTTTGTTCTAGGTCGTGCCGTGAAATGAGGCCGATGGACATTTCCTGGGTCATAGTGATCTGCATTATACAGAGTAGATGGGTCAACAGGATTGTCCACCCCCGTTAGGTATAAAACATCTTTAGGCCACTCGAGGAGTAGTTAATGGAAATGCGTGGCCACGCTCGGAAAAGGTCTATGGTAGACGTTCCGGTCAGACAGTTACTCTCCAGATCGAGAAAACCACTCTTGATATGATCAATTGCAAGTGCGATATGTAAGATGATGATTCCATTTTATATATAGTTTAACTCCCTAGTTTAGCTCGGTTTATTTGATTATTATACTTTGTTTAGTATATTTGTGAGCTAATTACGTGTTCTAGGTGTATTGCTTGTGTTTGTTACATTTTGTAGGAATCTAAGAATTTAGAGGCTTTTTCCTAGCACATTAGCAAGCATCAAAGTTACTAAGCTAAAATGAAAGCAAGATGGACAATGGAAGGATACTATGAGAAATGGCAAGCCCAAGCATGAGGACTTGTTAAATGGTATGGTGTACAAATGAGAAACCAAAATGAAACCCAACTTAAGGAGTCCACAACTCAACATAGAGATGCTCTTTGGATGCTCATGGGATGCCAAACTATGCAAGTAACCGAAGAATTAAGGAGCTTAAAGGAATAGCATAGGATTCCTCAAGCATTTAATGGAGTAATTAAGCAATTGTAGCCGGATTACTGAAACTCTGATCGGGGTTTCCATTCCCTGATCGGGGTTTGGGCTCTGTGAATGCATACGTTTCAAGTCCCTCTCCCTATATAAAGGAGAGGGACCTCGACACTTAAAGGCATCTTTTTTATCATCTTGTACATCATTCTACACTCTAAAAAACACTCTTTTACACAATATTATTAGTCATTAGATTAGGTTTAGAATAGTTTAGTTTTCATTAGTTGTTACAAATAATTCCTTTAAGTATTTCAATTTATATTAAAAGTTCATTTGCAAGGTATTTGGTTCCATTGTGTTCTTCAATTCCAAGTTCTATTTCCTTTGTTGAGGTAATTCTATTTCTTGTATTGTTTTGTTATTTCCTTTTTCATTTCCATTATTAGTTAGTTATCATGTTTACTTTATCATTTGTTATTAGATTAGAAATCATTATGTAAGAGTAGTTGCTTTGTCTAGGAAATTAGGGAAGCCATGCATAAATAATATTTGCAATTGTTGAAATGAGATGTTATAATATCAAATAGTTGTTTCTATCACATGCTTGCATTATATTGTTAGTCTTTGATTATTGATCACAATCCTTGATTAAATTCGTTAATTCTTTCTATAAGTCGAGAGGCACGAAATTGAATTAGACTAAGCATGTGTTAGTAGATCGACCTAGCCATAGCGAGAGTTCGTTAGGACCCGATCTATGGTTGACACTAATATCGAGAGGTGGGTGTCTTTAGCCTAAACAATTATCGTTATTATCAATTTCCTAGTTTGACTTGAGCTTTTACATAATTTGCATGTGTGACCCGAACTCCTTAGACTCTTCCTTTGTTATTATGGTTGTTTCATAAACCCAACCAAACCAATCGATAACCGACGTTGATAGAATTCACCCCATAACAATTTGTATAGCAACTCCCGTCTCCTTGTGTTTGACCCATATTACTACATTCATTTGTGTCTAGGGTATTTATTTTTGCGTAGGTGTGCGATAGCCTATCATAAGACACCTTGCGTTGAGTGGGAGATGTGATAAAAGCGACAAGAGAATTGGTGATGCATACTTGTGTCAGACAAGTTGGAGATTGTTGGAGTAGGTGTCTTCCACAATAGCGCGTCTCCACAATAGCGCGTCTCCATAATAAATCTCATTAAAAGAATATATATAGGATATTTATTGGCTATATTAGTCAGTTGATCAACGTATATCGCTAACGGTTGGCTAACTAGAGTTTGACGTTACTGTTGTAGGATGGCGGTGATCAACCGATCCCTTTCGGTCACACCTTAAGGAACGAGCCTCAAATAGAGAACTAACTATTTGTATAAGATACATTTTAGTTAGTCTCTTGAATAAAGGACTAAAAGTTAGTCGATAGAGTTTTAATAAGAGAGAACGAGTTTAGAACTTGCACTATAATATTATTATTCAAATATACGATAATTGATTAGTAATATTTACTTTTGAGACGGGATTTAATAATTAATTGTTAATTCACTAAAAATGTACTAATTGACTAATTTGATTAGTGTTAGTACATGTCATATATATATATATGTAAGAATACATGTAAATATGTTGAGTGTTACTAGACAAAATAAATTAGGAAACACTTAAATTATATAAGATAATTAAGTGGATGATTACACATTTGTAAGACAAATATAAGAATTAAAATGGACCTATATGGGTACATGGGGGCCGTGTAAAATGAGCATATAATTGGGTGTTTAGACATCATCATTAGTCTAAATAAGCATGCTTAGTTTTGTTCTTCCCAATTTAAGCTTTTGTTCTTTTCTAGCTTGAATAAAATAGACAAAAAGTATGCACAAGAAACAAAACACTCCACTCTCACTTACCCTCTCTCCTTGCCGGTTTTGGTGTGTTTTTATGGGCAATTGTTGCTCATAATTTGACACACTTGTGCATGTGATAACATCTCACTAAATACATATCTCTAAAACCTATTATTTAATTAGAAATCCTTACTAATTGTTAGTATTACGAATCAAGTATTTTACATATTATTACTAAGTGTTAGTAATACCTTTCTACTCACATTCAAGGGTATTATTTGAAGTATCTAGTTAATACTTCTCATAGTAGGTTTAAGGCTTGTTCTTGGTGCTACTTGAAGGAGACTTTATAAATTGAAAGTTGAGTTCTTGGAGGATCTTGCCAAGTTTTGTAGATAATCCACTATACAACAATTGTTGTTGTACTTGTATTTCTACTATCATTGTAAGGAAACTCCTACCTGTTTTATATAATGCTTTTATATTTGCATGCAAGTTACATAGATATTTATATAACTAAATTAACAAGTAATTTAGTAATCTAATTAGAAGAGTCTAATTAGGGTCTATGGACTTTCAATGGCTAGTCAATTTAGCCCTTTTTGTGAGTTGTGTGGGGGATGCTGTTTAATCTTGTGCTAATGCTTATCAACAAGAAAATGCACTTCAAGCCTCAAAATCCACCAATGTTTACAAGAGTTTCAATGAGATATGATTGCTCCCTGATATCATCAAAACATTATGACTTAACAAAGATCATTCGATTCTCAAGTTTTTCAAGCTCGAAGGCCTCTATTCCAAGGAAAATGTCAAGGTCAATCCTCCACCTCTGAACTAAATTATAGTAGGGTGAGCAAGTTTGAAGCCATGAAGTTACAAATGGCTAAAACCCAAGAGACGATGATTGCTTAAACGCAAAAGAGTGCTCAAGCAAAGGACGCCGCTATCAAAATTGTGGAGACCCAAATAGCCCAACATGCTTCTTCCAATGCTCAAAGAAAACAAGAAAATCTACCTCCTTAAGGGGCGCAATCACATGAAACCCTCATTGTCATCCATTTGAGGAGTGATATACACTACGATGGGAATTCCATGAGCGAGGTTAATGAGGTAGTGAAGAAAGGTGTTAACCTTGGAAGAGGTGAAAGTAAGAAAGCTAAGGAGACTGTGGTTGTTGATGTTGATGATGAGATTCCCATTCCCAAGGTCAAGGACCGCGAGCCTCCTATTGCAATCAAGTTGCCTTTTCTTCAAATATTGGCATGGCATAAGGTTGAAAGGAAGTTTGGTAAGCTTAGATGTTGTGAAGGATTTACATGTAACTGTCTCTATTTTTAAATTGTTTTCCAAGTCCTTTCATATTCTAAGTTCAAGAAAGAAATCCTCTCAATTAAGTGATCCTTCAATGAGGGTGAGAGCGTAGCTTTCACGGAAGAGTGTAGTATCTTGCAAAATAAGTCGCCCCTAAACTTTGAGGATCCTGATAGTTACTCCATTCGTTGAACCATTGCCTCTTACACCATCGATAAGGCCCTTTTACCTAGGTATTAGTGTAGTCTCATTCCCTATCATGTGTCTAAATAAACGTAACATGAATTCTTTGAAATGAACAAATATTACTTTGCAAATGACGGCCTTTTCTCTAAAAAAGGCCTTTGGGCTTTTAAGAAGATAAGCCCATCAAAGTGTGTAAGTTGTACATTCTCGTTAAATTCTTAGTACTTGACATGTCTGAGGACTCTCAAATCCCAATCATTTTGTGAAGGCTATTTTTGCACACAGCTGGATCAGTCATTGATATCAAGAATGGGAAGTTGACATTGGAAGTTGAAGGTGACAAAGTGACTTTTAGCGAGAATGGAAAAGGTAAGATTCAGTCTCTTGAGGTTCCGGAATGGAAAAGGAAGTCGATATCTGTAGAATTTGAGGTAGGCTTCCAAGGTCGCAAAAGGGTAACAATATGATTTGGGTGATCATGGATTGATTAACCAAGTCAGCTCATTTCATTCTTATGAAGGATACGTGGAACAAGATTGAGTTAGCGTCGGCTTAAGGGAAGAATGTGATGAAACTGCATGGGGTACCAAAAGATATTGTGTGAGATAGAGATGCACATTTCATTTCTCGGTTTTTGCAGGACATGATGGGAACGACTTTGAAGACGAGTACAACATTTCATCATGCGACGGATGGTCAGACTGAGAGGATGATCAAGAAATTAGAGGATATGTTGAGGGCTTGTGTGTTATCCTTTGGTGGTAATTGGGAAGATAAGCTGGACCTGATCGAGTTTTCTTATAACAACCGTTATCATGCAAGTATAGGGATGGCACCATTTGAGGCATTGTATGAGAAGAGGTGTAGCAGTCCAGTGTGTTGGGATGATAGCTCGGAGCCTATGGTTTTAGGACCGCAGATGATGCATGATATGATTTGACAGGCGAAATTGATTTGCCAGAAGATTAAAGCAGCGTAGGATCGACGGAAGAGTTATGCCGATCTGCATCGTCGGGATATTGAATTTCAAGTCGGGGATAAGGTTCTTTTGAAGGTATTGCCTATGCGGGGAGTAATGAGATTTGGCAAGAGGACAAGTTGATTCAAAAGTTTATTGTCCCTTATGAGATCTTAAACCGCATTGGGGAAGTGGCCTACCGCGCTCTTAGCTTTGCCATCTGCTCCTGATCGGGTGCACAACATATTTCATGTGTCGCAGCTGCGGAAGTATGTTAGTGACCCGTCCTATACATGTTCTTAAGGCTGATTCTATTAGTTAGTAGTGAATTAGGATTACTTTGATTAAGGTGACGCGACTTTACCCTTATCAAATTTGGCGCCGTTGCCGGGGATACAACAGTTTTCTGTTTGCTTCTACTTAGTTTGCCTTTTTTTTTCCGTCTCAAGGAACCTAAGTTCCTTGAGACCGTTCTTATCCTTTTCTTTAGTGTCCATTTATGCCCAGGTGTTCCAGGTCCGATCTCGTACCCTACGATTCCGAACCAGAGAGAACTCTCTGAGCTAGACGGTACTTTTGGAAGGAAATTCAAGAAGCGGAAGACTTGAGTACGCTTGACACAGTTTACGCCAAATTTGTCGCAGAAAAAAACATCTTTAGAAGAGGATACACATATTTCTGCCACCACTACAACCATGCCTACTTTAGCCAGCCATTCAGAGCCTACAGTTGCATCTATTCCCAAGGGATTCAAACTCCCTACTACGGGTAATGGAACCTTTGAGATTCGTCCATCTTACATCACTTTGGTGGAGCGAAACATGTTTGGAGGAAGCCCCACTGAGGATCCTGCGAAGCATATGGAAAAATTCACCAACTATTGTTGGTCTATTCCTTTAACGGGTGGGGTAACGTAAGATCAAATCAAGTTGGTGTTATTTCCATTTTCAGTACGAGATGGGGCAGAAGATTAGTTGGGCGAGTTAGATGTGGATGCACTTGGCATCACTGATTGGAATTCTCTGTCTCTTGCATTTTACAAAAGATACTTCCCGCCACAGAAAACCAACGCCATCCAAAGTCAAATTACAAGCTTCAAACAAAGTCCCACTAAGAACTTTAATGAGGCATGGGTTCGCTTCAAGAAGCTTGTCAAATCCGTTCCACATCATGGTTTTGATACTTGGTTCCTATGCAACCAGTTTTACAGCGGGTTATATGATGATCAGAGAGCATTGCTAGATTCTACTGCCAATGGAAGATTTCAAAATAACACTACCGATGCTAATGCTTGGAAGTTGATTCATGAGATATCTACTTACACTGCTGAGTATGGCAATCCCAGGGGTAATGCGAGGCGCGGAAGTTCGGACAATGTCGTTGCAACTCAATTTGAGGCATTAACTGCTCAAATTGCCGAATTACAAACTTCCAAATCTCTGGAAAATAAACAAACGGTCCATGCCATGATTCAACAAGAGCCAACCTGTGAAAGATGTGGTACCATGGGGCATAATGCAATAGAGTGTATGCGAATTGTTGAACAAGTACTTGCTTTTCAATCCTTTAAGCAAGGTACACCGTACTCTAACTTTTATAATGAACGGAGGAGAGAGCATCCAAATTTCTCCTATCGAAGTCAGAATGTTCTTAATCCTACCCCGTCGCCACCTCAGGAAAAAGGTTCCTCTTATGTGATTCCTCAAAATCGCAATTCTCAAAGCAATTATAACCGTCCAAATCAAGGAGGCAAAAACTTTCAACAAGCTCCACCTCCACCACCTCCAAGTAATGATATGGCGGAATTGAAAGCCATGTTGCAGCAAAGTCTCATGATACAACAAAAGCAAGATGCTCAGATCTCTCAATTTCTAGCACATAACAAGATAGTGGATACTCAAGTTGCCCAATTGGCAATTCAAAATCCACATAAACAACTGGGCAATCTTCCCCTTCAAGGACACCCTCCACATGAACAAGCCAATGCTATTACTTTGAGGAGTGGGACCCATTACAAAGGCCCGACGATGCCCATCAACGATATTAGTGCACCTTATATGCATCCGAGAGGGTTGGGAAATCTAGAAATGAATGAGGGTGAGAACGATGAAAGTTTGGAAGTTCCCTGTCAAAATTCCGAAAACAATGAAAAAGTGCCGCAAAAGGAGGATGCTCGATCAAGCAACATCCCTATGCTCGATCGAGCAACCTTTAAAAAATCCGAAAAATCTACTCGAGGAGTTTATTAAAGTTTCTGTTTCGACAAACTCTATCGAGCAACTTCTTTGCTCGATCTAGCCACCCCTAATCACACTGATAAGTCCTCTACTTCATCTACAAAAGCAAAAGAAGCAGAGCCAATCGCAATTACACTTCCTTTTCCTCACCGCCAACATAAATCCAAGCTCGATAAACAGTTTGGAAGGTTTATGGAAGTAGTCAAGAATTTGCAAGTGAGTGTACCGTTTACTGAGTTGATCACTCAAGTGCCGGCTTATGTAAAATTTATGAAGGACATATTGACAAGGAAGTGGTCCTTTAATGAAGTGGAGATGGTTGCATTTACTGAGGAATGCAGTGATGTGTTACAATCCCGCTCACCACCTAAGCTAAAGGATCCAGGGAGTTTTTCTATTCCTTGTAATATAGGATGTTTAGTTATTAATAAAGCCTTTTGTGATTTAGGGGCTAGTGTTAGTGTAATGCCATTTTTCATATGTAAAAATCTAAATAGGGGTCAACTTAATGTTACAACCATGACCTTACAAATGGCCGACCGTTCTATTAAACACCCTTTGGGAATTTTAGAAGACGTACCGGTTAGAGTAGGGAAATTTTTCATACCAGTTGACTTCGTCGTATTAGATATGGCTGAGGACACCCAAATTCCTATCATCTTAGGATGACCATTCCTCCATACTGCGGGGGCAGTTATAGATGTTAAGAATGGGAGACTTACACTAACAATGGGGGATGACACTATCACTTTCAACTTAGATAATGGAATGAAACACCCCATGCTAGAAGAGACATGTCATAGGATCGATATTGTGGATTTGATTGTTGATGACTGTCTCTCTTTGTGTTTGAATAGGGATCCTCTGGAGATCGCCTTAATTTCAAGCACTGCTGAAGCTGGAAGCTCACGGAGTAAGAAAGTAGTTGAGATGGAAAAGCTGCTGACAGGAGAGGAATGCAAGTTACAAAATGAGTATAGGTTTGGTAACCCTCCCTAAGGTTACCGAGGTAAAGAAACCTGAACTTAAGTCCCTCCCCTCTCATCTTAAGTATGTTTTTCTTGATTCCCATTAGATGAATCTCGTAATTGTCAGTGCTAACCTATCTGAAAGCCAACTTACTGATTTGTTGGTAGTTTTAAAAAGGCATAAGAAGGCTATAGGATATAGTATTGATGATTTACAAGGTATTAGTCCTGACTTTTGTATGCACCGTATCCACTTAGAAGAAGACCATAAACCTTGTAGGCAGGGTCAACGTCGTTTGAACCCTACTATGCAAGAGGTAGTTAGAAAAGAGATGCAGAATTTGTTAGATGCAGGGATCATATACTCCATTTCTGACTCAAAGTGGGTCAATCATGTTCAAGTAGTCCCTAAGAAGGGAGGGACTACGGTCATCACTAATGAGAAAAACGAGTTCATATCTACTAGACTAGTGACAGGGTGGAGGTTGTGTATTGATTATATGAAGCTTAATGTAGCTACAAGGAAAGACCACTTCCCTCTTCCCTATATTGACCAAATATTAGAGCGTCTAGCGTGTCATAAATATTTTTGCTATCTAGACGGCTACTCGGGATTCTTTCAGATCCCCATTCATCCTGACGATCAGGAAAAGACTACCTTCACATGCCCTTATGGTGTCTTTGCTTACCGAAGAATGCCTTTTGGGTTATGTAATGCCCCCTCCACCTTTCAACGTTGTATGATGGCTATTTTCTCTGATTATATCGAGTCTATTATGGAGGTCTTTATGGACGACTTCAGTATTTATGGGACCGATTTTGATAGTTGCTTAGCTAATCTGACCAAAGTCTTACAACGTAGTGAGAAAAGTAATCTTGTGTTAAACTGGGAAAAGTGCCACTTCATGGTAGCTGAAGGGGTGGTACTTGGTCATTTGGTGTCTGGACGAGGCATCCAAGTGGATAAGGCTAAAGTGAAAGTGGTTGAGCAATTACATACCGTACCCGTTGAATGTTAAAAGTGTTAGAAGTTTCCTTGGTCATGCGGGGTTCTATCGCCGCTTTATTAAGGACTTTCCAAAAATTGCTCAACCATTGACTAAGCTTCTCCATAAGGATGCCCCGTTTGTGTTTACTAATGAGTGTGGTAAGTCTTTTGACAGGATTAAACAAGCTCTCATCTCAGCTCCTATTATCCAGTCTCCTGATTGGAATTTGCCGTTTGAGATAATGTGTGATGCTAGTGACTATATGCAGTTGGGGCTATTTTGGGGCAAAGGAAGAATAAGGTGCTACATGCGATCTTCTATGCTAGAAAGACCTTGGATGATGCGCAAGTTAACTATGCTACCACTTAAAAAGAGTTACTTGCGGTTGTCTTTGCTCTAGATAAGTTTAGAGCCTATCTTGTGGGTTCTAAGGTGATAGTCTACACGGACCATGCAGAACTTAAATATTTTTAAGCTAAGAAGGAAGCCAAACCTGGGCTTATTCGTTGGATCTTGTTATTACAAAAATTTGTTTTGGAGATGCGGGATAAGTCTGGTGCAGAGAATGTGGTTGCTGACCATTTGTCTCGTTTAAGGTTTCAAGGGGGAGATTCCATCCCCATTGATGATTCGTTTGCTGATGATCATATCCTTGCCATTACCATGGAGACTCCGCGGTTTGCTGATTATGCCAACTATTTGATTGGGGGAATTATGCCTCCCGGTCAATCTTATCCTGAAAAGAAGAGGTTTCAACACGATGTCAAGCGGTACTTTTGGGATGATCCTTATCTATTCCAGGAGTGTGCCAATGGCATTTATCGACAATGTATTCCAGAGGGTGAGGTGCATGCCATCCTTTCTCATTGTCACTCTTCTCCTTATGGCGGTCATCACGGTCCCTCAAGGACATTTGCTAAGGTTATGCAGTCGGGTTTTTACTGGCTGACTATTCTCAAGGATGCTACTACATTCGTCCGTTCTTGTGACGCATGTCAAAGGACGGGTAATATTTTGCACAGGCATGAGATGCCCCAAACAGGTATTTTGGAAGTTAAGATATTCGATGTTTTGGGTATTGACTACCAAGGGCCATTCCCATCTTCCCATGGTAATCAATATATTCTAGTAGCTGTCGACTATGTCTCCAAATGGGTGGAAGCTATTGCCACTCCCACTTGCGATGCCAAAGCGGTTGTTAAACTGTTTCAGAAGATCATATTATCGCGATTTGGGGTTCCTCGTGCGCTCATTAGCGATGGAGGGAAGCATTTCAATGAACGCCATCTTAACACTTTATTGAAGAAATATGGCATTACACATCATCGGGGGTTAAGTTATCATCCGCAGACAAGTGGCCAGGTGGAGGTTTCTAATAGGGAGATTAAGTCAATACTTGAGAAATTTGTGAGTAAATCCAGGAAGGATTGGAGTCGTAAGCTCGATGACACTTTATGGTCTTACCGAACTGCTTTTAAGACTCCAATAGGTGCTTCTCCATACCGGTTAGTCTATGGCAAGGCATGCCATTTACCGGTAGAACTTGAGTATAAGGCTATGTGGGCCATTAAAGAGTTTAATATGGATCCCTCACTGGCGGGTGAGAAACGACTTACGCAATTGAACGAGCTTGATGAGTTTCGATTGCATGCCTATGATAATGCTCAGGTTTACAAGGAAAAGACAAAGAAGTGGCACGACAAGCTTATAATGCAGCGGGAATTTAAATTTGGTGATAAAATATTATTATTTAACTTCCGTTTGCGTTTGTTTCCAGGTAAACTCAAGTCCATATGGTCGGGACCGTTCAAAGTTGCTGAGGTGAACAAGTTTGGGTTGGGTACGCTACTAACCGACAAGGGTGAAACTTTCAAAGTCAATGGTCAACGCTTGAAGATCTATTATGATGAGGCATTTATAGGAGTGATAGAGGCCGTCGACCTTTTCACTCTTGATAATTCACCATGATTTTGAGAT
>JAIUZE010004621.1:0-28444 GCA_022085475.1 Heliosperma pusillum | reverse complement strand
TTTATACAAAAAAATTAGAAAATCCAACATTTTGGAACATTATACAGTAGGATTGGTACAATTAAAATCTAAAAAATCCAACATTTTGGATCATTATACAGTATGATGCAGTATGAATGGTATAATAAAATTGTACAATCCTTCTTATATTAAAACACAAACATCCTTCTTATATTAAAACACAAACATTTCCTGAATTCTCCTTAAGGCACATCATCAATCAACAATTTTTTCATTTGATTGGGTGGGCCATTCTTTGAAACCCCAAAACATAATTTAGTTTTACTACTTTATTCACAGTTATTACTTCGTATTTGTCAATTTTAAGTTGGTCCTTTATATATTTGTTTATTCTTAAATATTTTATCATATTACCATATGTTTTGTAATTATATTAAAAAAAATAATTATGTTATAGATTATATTTGTTATAGATAAATATGATATAAATTTTATGAGAAAATAATAACAAGATGTATTTCCTTGTGGAATTCAAAAGAAAACAAAGAGTACAACATGGATCTAAAATGTCTGATTTAAACTTAATATTTATAGAAATAAATTTTTTTATGATGAAGAAATCAAATATCCAAAAAAACACATCATTTAACTGATCTTATCTAATTTGGTTATTAAAATATATAAAAAACGGCTATTAGTTTCAATTTATGTAAATAAAATAGGACCAAATTTTTGAGGTGGTAATGTTGTGCGTCAGAAACACAAATAAATACTCCGTATTAACATAATTTACTCACCTAAAAAATAAAACATAAACCCAAAAAAGCGGACTTTTATATGACGAAAAAGAAAAATCTCAAGGAAGAAAAAAACTGAAAAAAAATTTAAAAAAATATAAAAGATAAATCTGTTAATTTCTAATTAGACGTACAAAACTATTAATTATCATACCGTAACCCAAAAGTAAAATAAATTCATTAGAAACCAATATTAAACTAATTTTGTAGACCACTATTGTAATTTTTACGGGCTAAAATGAAGACATTTAAGCAGAATGGTGGTATTGGATTGAGATTGAAATAATCAACTTAGATTGAAACATGTGTTTGCTCATTTGGGGATGCTAACAAGGAGGAGTGAATGAAAGGCGGTAGAGAATCGGCCGAGAGAGAGGGGGCGTTTTACAATTTTGTGTTTATATTTGGGGTTGAGGAAATTTGATGAGGGTTTGGTATGAGTCCACGATTTTAAAACTCATGCTGCACATATTTTACTTGGGTTTGATATGTGTATATGGGCTGAGGGTTTGATATGATAAGGCGACTAAATAGGGTACCTACAAGGTGGTAAAGTGTGTGCAACTTATAGCTAGAGTGGACACCAGGCCGGGTCAAGGAGCAACCCATGTGAAGAAGCGGATTGTGGCAAATAGGACCTGATAATAACCCGAACATTTAGATCAAGACATGCGCGACCCATGACTCAACCCGAAATTAGGTACATTTTTATAAATAAAAATAAAAACTTAACGCAATTAAAACTAATATAAAATAGTAAAATAATTAAAAATTCTAATTTTTTGAAATAACATATGCTCATGTTTATTTTAAAGCAAAAGTTTTAATACATAACTAAAACTGAAATGAATACCATATGAATATACTTATTTTTTGTAACGTAAATGTAACAACTAATCAATCTAATAATTCATTGTCAAACTTTATATAAATAACATATCTATTTAGTTAAATATAATTTATTACAGTTTTGAATAACACTCCCGTGCAATCTTGCACGGGCTAAAACTAGTATAAAGTAATCACTTTTAAAATCCATTTTTGTATAGCATTAGCACTAACAATTGTTATTCTTGAAATTGTCACCAAGAACATTCACTATGAAGGGAAAAGGCAATATACGACGGATTCTTTTGCGACAGAATCAAATACCGTTGCAAATGGCTTTCTGCGAAGGAAAATTAAACTTATTACGGCGGATCCAATTCCGTCGCAAAATACCTCTTGCGACGGAATTTTCGGAAAATCCGTCGCAGATGTCAATTTTTAGCGGGTAAATTTTGGCTTGTGCCGGAAAACACACTTGCGACGGAAAAAAAAATTGTTGCGATGGAATTTCCTTCGCAAAAATATCCTACATCGACAAACTTTAGCATATTTCTTATGTTTATATAGTTTCACTCCAACCTTACATTGAATATCTGACTTCTGAATTGACGGGGTAAAAGACGCGGTAAAAGACATAGCGAACTGATTACACGCGTGAATCGATAAGTTAAAGCAAAAAATTGAAAATATGGGTTCCTACAGACATTTCGTCACAGAATTCCGTTGCAAAAACTTTGGTCAGCCTGGAAACAAACCCTGGGTAATCTCCTACGAAACAAACCCTTGGTAATCTCCTACGAAACAAACCCTGGGTAATCCTCGTCAGGAAGGAGAAGGGTGTCCCCACTAGCACCAGCTAGGTCAGCCTGGATCTCAGCATCAGAAGGCTCCCTAATCATCGACCCTGGAGGATCTATCGATGGGGACCGTGAAAGCATCACGAGAGCACTGCCGAGTCAAACGCTCGCCCAAGTACCACACGGGACCCATGGTCATCTTCAGCAACAAACGACTCGAGCTCCTAGGACGTAAGACCTCAGCTATGAAAGTTGGTGCGTCCGGGTAGTCAACCCAAGGCCTCGGAACCCACTTAGACAAAGAAAGAAATGGGTCATTCTTATAAGCAAATTCGAGATGGTCATAGAACAAAGGATCATTCTTTATTATCTTTCCCCAAAATGAAAGACAGAAAATAAAACAATCGGAGGTACTTACGTGCTCGAACTGCAGAGCATTCACGCCCCTCCTACAAACATCATAAGAAGAACGTTGACTCTTCTTACGGCACACCACCCAGTCTCTCACAACTGGTTCTGCCCTCGGCTCAGGCTCCGTCCTCTTGGGCGCAAAACCCGGAAAGTAGGAGTACACCCACGCCTGCAAAAAGGTAATAACAGTATCAACATCAAATATTGATCTTTTAATCAAATAAAGGTTATTATTCTTTCAATAAGGCTTCAAAGGAAGGTTCATACGTCCAGTAAGAGTTCAGGACCGACTGTAGCAGGAGAAATCCCCTTCTCTATCAGCTCCGGTCTGACCATGGCCCCCATATAACGAGTGAGGACCGCAAAGCCAGGAGTAACCCAGTCCCAGCGACCTAGGCTACTCAAGTCAGAAAGGAAAGGAAGAAGCTTTTTCGATAGCCTCTCCCCCTTGTCTCCGAAGCAAATCGAAGACAAGAACCACCACAACTAAACTCGAGCCCTCTGCTTAGCAGTACAAGATGGAGGAGCCACCATCTCTCCACTTATCCTCACTCTCGTCAGAGTCCTACCAGCAAAGTAGTCTCTAACGTAAGAGCTCGGTACCAACCCAAGTAGAGCAGCCGCCCCTGCCTGCAAGTTCCAACCTATCAGCTGTATCGCCTCCTTCGAGTCGACCTTCATGGACACCGACGGCCACCGCAAGCTCTCCTCTTCACACGGCAAGCCGTAAATCATGCCGTAATCCTCCAAAGTGACTTCGACTTCCCCAAAAGGAATATGGAAGGTCGAAGTCATATCCCAGTAACAGTCCAAGAAGGCTAGAATCACACAAAGGTTAGCCCGAATTCATCGCCCTGATCGACCTCCAGGCTCGGACCAACTCTCTGAAGGCTTCTCCCCCTATGAGAGTTTTCTCATCCTCGGTCAACTTCTCGAACGCTTCCATCATGATCGTGTAACCAGAAAAGGACCCCATGTTCCCAGCCTCCTGCAAATTGAATCAAGAAAGTCAACAAGCATTTCATATTTCAAAAGAAGTGGCAATCGGATATGGAAAATGACAAGCAAACACAAAGGCTTACCATGCTTCGTGTCGTCCTGTAAGACATGAGGCTTTCCGCTGTCCAAATGAGATGTCTACCATCCTATCTCTCAGCCCACACAGGTGCACCCGCCAGATGGTGTCCACCTCGTCCCGTGGTAATCCTCATCGGAATCTCGTCCTCAGCCATCCCGGCCACATGCGCCACCTCGGCTGGTATATCTTCCCCGACAAGGGAAGAAGAAGGCTCAAGATCTATTTCCATGGGAACTCTCCCTGACATAGAAGGAATGTCACCTGCACATTTCAAACCTGTCAAACGGTTCAAGCAAATCCTCAGCGGTTTCAAACAAAGCACACTTTTTTTTAAAAGCGTTTCAAGTCATTTTCAAGAAGCTTTCTGGTCATCTTTGACCGTTCTTTCGAAAACCCGACTAGACATGTAGGGTAAGGGTCAACTCAAGTCCAAGTTCAGAGCCTAGTTTTGGGTTTTGAGTCGAAAATTCGACAGCATTTCGCTATAATAGCGATTATACCATAGAAAAGCGTCAAGCAGAGACCGTCGGAAACTAAAAATCTAATGCTACAACAAGTTAGCCCGCTTCACAAGGGTTCCAGAACACCAAGTTTCATCCAAAATGAGCTACCCTAAGGGATTTTTCGAAACTGTTTTCGAGTCAGTGAGTATCCGTCTCATTTGTTCAAAACTCGACGAAAACGAAAAACAAACACATGGCTATGTTCCTAACAAGGTCAATTGTTCATTCCTAATGTCAATTTCTACCACAAAAAGCTCCAATAGGCGCTAGTCCTAATTTTCGAGCTATTTGGGGGAAGGAAACCCCAATTTTCAAATACAAAATCGATCAAATATAAGCTATTAAAGCGAAATTAGAATGCATACCTCGGTTTGTCATAGCTTATGGAGCAAATTGATCAAGATTTCAACAATTTTGATGGAGTTTTAAGAGAATGGTTCGAGTTTTTGTGATTTCGGATGAATAGAAATGACCCGTCTGTTCGCGTCATTTATCAGGCAAGGAAAATCTCGGAAAGAAACGCAGCAATAGCTGCGCCTCTTCCAAAGTTCGCAACTCTTGCTGCGCGCTTTCCCTAGCAATATTTCCCCTAAATTTGAAAGTTGGTTACAAGTTCGTTACTTGAGAGCCCAAGTCTTATCCGCCTCTTCTTCGACTTCTATTTTTTTCATACTTTGGTTTATTTTCAAGACCCGTGCCTCGGCAGGTTTCGGAACCATCACGTCGCCTCAGCAGAGACCCATTTTTCCGAATATACAATCCGTGGGCCCAATTTTTTATCCTCAAGATATTTTTGTTCGCCACAACCGAGCAGATTCTCAGAACGATTCAATCCTGACAGAATCTTCCACATATCAAGTTTCAACACGTGTTTCCCCAACGAGAGTTCGCTTGAAGACAGAGACATATAGATTCTCACATCCAGCGGCTGGCGAGCCTCATTACGCACCTCATCCAGCAGCAGGCGAGCCTCATTACGCACCTTATCCTCAGCGACTGGCGAGCCTCATTCCGTATGCCCTTGCAACAGCTGGCGAGCCTCACATCGCAACCTCATAAGATTATTCTCAGGTATGACTCCTTCTTATGGCTGGCAAGCTTTCGTACATAGACTAATGGACTTTAAACGACCTTCCCCGACAGTCAACGGACTCTAAAATGTTCCCGACGACACGTCCTTGGTTTAGACCCCTTGAACCACCTCGCGTCGTCATAGTCGTTAGGTTATAATCTTTGATTGACCTGATGGCTATACTTTGACTTTTATCTTATCCAAGCCTCGGTCAAAGTGGGGGCTATGTAGACACCTCGAATCTACACCTTCCGCCAACAACCCAGTGATGATTGGGCCGCATGTTTGGTATGCGGAACGATTTGTGAGAATTCGTAAGTTTATCGTCAAGTGATAGCTCAAACAGTTGTGTCTATCCCTTGGTCATAATCTACGTACAGATACGGTCATTTTGACAGTCATTAGAGTCATTTTGGAGTCCGGGTCAAAAATCGCTTCATTTTCTCTACCGTCTTTTAAAACCGTGTCTGAACGCTCGAGAATATTCCGGATATTTTAATGTTTCAAAACTTATCTTTTTTTCGGTAAAGTATATTCATATTTTATTTAGAAAAGAATTCGAAATCTACCGCAATTCCCATAATGAAACACGGAAATCTTTCTTTCAAAGTAGGAAACTACTTGGGAAACGACGCAGCGGGCGCTGCGCCTCTTCCAAGAGTCGCAGTTCATGTTGTGCCTCTTCCCCAGCTCGTTTTACTTGTTTCCGGAATATTTTCTAGATTTCTTTCCGTGTTCGAGTTATTCGATAACTCTTCGGATCTCTCCCTATATAAAGAGAGGTTCATGCACACTTTCAAGGCACGCGAGTGTTCCGCCCCTTCTCTCTCTCTCTTTGCATTCTAGACCTTGCTCTAAGCATTTTGACAACTACGTGCTTGATCAATCGACCACGTAAGCTCAGATCCTTCTGGGTACCTGTCACGTTATTGCATTGACCTACCAATTTGACCAACTCAACAATAATCAATCTTAATCAATCTTAACTAATCGATCGTTCCTCTTGCGAGGGCACTTTCTTTAGATTCGAGTCGAGCTGTCACTAAATCGATAACTTTAGTTCATATCTCGTTTCGTCAACATGTAAGTCTGACGGTGTTTAATCCCATCTTTTGTATTTTATTTCATTTAATGTAAGATTTATGTCGGAAGTATGTCAAAATTGTTTTCAAACTATTTCTTTAGTCTTTCTTTTATATTATTTAATTTTTCTGACTTAAATCCCTAATAGTCGATATTAGTGGGTTTTTGTCATCTATCAATTTGTGTCTTTAGAGGTTAGATTTGTCCATATCAAATCTCTAAATTCGACTTGTAGATCATTAATAAACCGTAAATACACAAACGAATACTAACTGATTGCGATTCTGGCTTCGCAGTTAGAACCCAACTCAAGAACAGAAGCACAGAGTGTTGCGCCTCTTCCAGAGGACTCACCTCCTGTTGCGCCTGTTCCGGGCTGGTTTCCGTCTCTGAACTTCGTGGTTCGCTTTGACGTAGTTTAATTAGGTAATTAACTGACTAATACTCGTATTATCATGTCTAATCTGATTCGTTTAGTTTCGTTAATTCTTTTCTTTCTTTCAATTAATCTTTCAAACATATTTCCGACATAGATCCCATATTTGTTGTAATCAATTGTAATATTTCTTTTATAGTTCTATTTAATCCTTATATGATTTAATTACTTGTGTTCTCACATGTAATTCAATCTAAATCCTACTTCGACATAATTAAATGTTAAATTACATGTTCAACCGACTAGTCTAAGTTCACATGCTAGGATTAAAACATGGATGTTGCACTGCATGAATATAAACCGACAACACATCGATAACAGAAGAGTTTCCCTAATCATTAGTAGAGGCCGCTATCGAGGCGGGCGGGATTAGGTTTTCGATCAAAAGAAATTCCTAATACGTACCCTCACCCGTTCCTCCAGATCTCTGTGAACATCCGTGTTCATTGGCATCCACGAGAGTCATTCTAGACATAGAATGCTAAGGGTAACGAGTTCTTAGTTTTTATGTCATTCCTATGTGTCTTGACATGACATAAAGTATTCGAACGATTCAAACTTCCCCTAAAAGTTGGTGGCAACTCCACAAATGCGTGTTTTCACGCTTGTCCCTCGTTTCTCCAACTGTGGTACCCCATGCACCACAGTTTTGGAAAGGATCGCGAAACATGTGTATCACACTTGGACAAGGTGAAATTCAATGTATACCCCAACTATACCCACCTAATGATTATGCAGTTCATTTAGGGTCCATTAGACTTGTGTATATTAGCTCGAAAACCTTAAGACATGGAGACATACCTGAGACGCTGATTCTAGACGCCTCGACGTTTGCAATTGCATAAGAGGGTAAGTTGAATCTTCTTAGAAGACAGCTTGCTTATCCGTTTGTGACGGAATCAAACCTGTGTGGTAGTTCGACCTATTGCTGACATCTTAGCTCTTTATGTTGTCTGAAACCCTTTGTTTTCTAAACAGGGATTTCCTTAACGTAATTACCTTTCTTGCGTAGTTGACTTTAAACCGTAGCTTGGTCTCATCGAATCGTTGGAGGATGCCATTTATTCTTTTGGTTTGGTTGTAAATTGTAGCTCAGTCATGTCGGGTTGCATACGATTGTCAAATTATGGCTCATTGTATGGAGTTGCCTGTAGATTTCATATTGCCTGTAGACTTTAGAGCCCCCAGTTGAAGGGTGTAATAATGGTCTCTAAACCTGACGGCTTCAGAGCCCTCGGTTTGCAATGGGTCTAAAATTGTATATTTTGGCCGATTCCGACCACTTAAATCATTTTCGGTCGATTAAGTGTTTTTCTTGTGAGTACCTACTTGCACTCCCCTCGAACCACCATTTGCAACCAACAACCACCACAAACAACACACAACCAGGATCTACGTTGCTCTCCCCTCTACCTACATACCAAATTTCAAACCAAATAAAACATCATAAACTCATTAAAAGACCCACAAAAAACCACCTAACCACCCGCTAGCTTAAACCCAAACTTAGAGCAACCCTCTCGGGTCGGCCTAACTTTTCACACCAATCGACCCCACATAAGTTTCCATTTGATCACCGTGTTGACAATCTCTAGAAACCATGTACTCCCACCTTTCCAATAAGTACAAGAACACCTCAAACCGGCCTCGTTTGTTATCTCAAACATCGACTGAAAGTTACCACTGGAAAGACACCGTCTTTTCGGCTTTAAACTGAGACAAATTAGCCTCTTTCACCACCCTTAAACCACCACCTAACACCATAAGCCATCATAAACAACATAATCACAACCTTCCCTAGACTGCCTCTACCACCATTTCAAATTTTAGATCCAATGCACCACAATAACCCCTTGAAAAGACCCTCAAAACCTCCTACTCGAAACACAAACTAGGAATTTGTCCGTGAACCACCTTGAGAACCACATATGATCATCGTGGACACCACCATTAGAAACCTGCAATCCCACCTTTCCAAGAAGCCAAAGAACACCTCAAACCGACCTTGTTTGCTATCTAAAACATCGACTGAAAATAGAAATTCACCGTCTCTATTTTAATCTTGGTCAAACTCTAACCAAAATTGTATATTGTAGGTTAATCTAGTTCACAAATTGTTAGGACATATAATTGTATATTGTTACTCCCTCCGTCCCGGTCAATTGTTGTCATATTCCTTTTTTTGGGTATCTCAGTCAATTATTGTCCTTTCTATATTATAAATGTTTTGTATGAGTAACTTGACTCCCCAATGGGAATAATGTCTACTTGTCATCTACTAAGTATAACCACAAATGGTGCTCTACTACTTCCTTGGTATTTGTGTCAAAATAAAAGGACAGCAATTAACCAGGACTGAGGGAGTAAAACCGATCCTATTGGGAGTCTCCTATATCGCACAAGCATTGCACCTAGTTAGGTCATATTATAGGATATATCTACTCAATACCAAATGGGCCAAGCCTATTAGGAAAATATATATAACCAGTTGCTTGGCCTAGCACAAAAATATTAAAATAAATGAAAAATGACCAAGTTTTAGATGAGACTTGTTTTGGTGCCCTGCCCTGCTCGAGCCAACTCTATTTACCACTTAAGTTTATATAAAATATAATTGAGTTAGACTTGTCTAATTCATACATTTATCTTTTCTAATATATTTCTCATAACATATCTTGAAATATGATGAGATGTAAAATTTGGGTCGATAAATTATGAGACACATTCACTATTTTTGTTCTTAATATTATTAATTTCATTACATTTCATGTTAATCATATCACGTTCACTACCCCTGCGTTTACTATTATTTCTTTGACTATTTCTAATATTTTTGGGGTTTAACTACTATTAATTTTATCTAGGTTATATATTTAAATAAATAAAATATTTTTCTTTAATCATTCTCTTGGCGAATTTTTACTTTAACTACATTCGTTATTGCTATTGGTGCTTTCCCTACTGATAAGCATTTAATTAGTCACATTTTTCCTCTCGTTTTTGTCCCCATTTTGGCCCGTTTACACGTTTTGCGTACCCTTAATTGCATTTTGCTTCCCGATTTCCCGTGCTATGAATGTCGGCATCATTTTGCAGGAATTAAGGCGGAAACGAAGATATCGGCGCACAAAGGCCTTGCATGAGTCGGGATTTGGAAATGAGAAGAAAAAGAAATGATAACAAAGCTATTATGTAGCGCGAGCCGGTCTACCGACCGGAGGCTGGCTACCCGGCTCAGACCACATCCCCCACAAAGAAAGGAAAAATAGAGGAAGAAGAAATAGGCCAGGTAGCGCCGGCCGGGCACCCGGCGGCCGGCCTACTACCCGGCATGCGCAACATCAGAATAGAAACGAGAACCTTGAAGATACTGATGTGTTCCAGGCCGGTCATAGGGCCGGCGGCCGGGCACCCGGCTTGGACTCGCATCTCCTATACTTAGAATATTTTTTTGGAGAAGAAAAGAAGGACGAGTCTGATGTGCTCCAGGCCGGTCAGAGGATCGGCGGCCGGCCAACCGGCCGGGAACACAACACCGCATTTTCGCCTCCTCTTCTATTTTCTTTCTTAATTTTGAGATACCTATATATACCCTCCCCCTAATTTTTGTAAGCAGCTTTTTATCAACTCTTAGCACAAAACCCTAGAAATTTTGTAATCTCTAATACTCACTAATTACTCTCTTAATCGTTCCTTAATTAAGTTTAATTTCTCAATTCAAGTTAGTAGATCTAGTCTCTCTTAGTAGAACTATCATAGTCTTGGGTTTGTATTGAAGATTTTGGGTGAAGATATTCTCCCTATTCATTAATACAAGTATTGTTGGTATAAATTTCTCATCTGTTAGTTGTTTATGCAATTTATTTCATTTCAAGTTAATTATTTGTCATTTGATTGTTAGAATTATTCATTTCCAAAGTATGGTGTTCATCTCCTTATTCTTATTTCTTAGTTGTTTGCTTTCCTTCAACATGAGTGAGTAGCTTCCCTCTAGGGTTTAGGGGGAGCCTACGGGAGGATTATGTGGGATAATTGGTTGAGTGATTAGTAGACTTGTGGTAATAATTAGAGTATTACCCATATGCACACTAGGTGTTTGATGAATTGTGTAAACGAAAGTTACACACTTTATCAAGTATTGTTTGATTATCTCTTAAGCGACGGTGGTAGAGATGATTAGACTAGTGTTTATATTTGTAATTTGAGACAAATGCGATAGCTTTGTTGAAGATTATTAATTGTTGAGACATTAGCAATTAATTCTACTCAAACTTATTACCCACTTGCTAATTACTTGACTAACCCATTGATTCCTTCTAAGGTGAACCTTTTACCTTAGTTTTCCATAAATTGTTTTTGCCAATATCATTTTAGCAATTTCTTGCGTTTACTAGTTCATAGTTAATCTTCTCATCCAACTCTTGTTAGGCTAGAATAGGACTCATTCAAGCTTGTAGGGTACCCCTCCATCCTTGTGGTTCGACCCCGACTTCTGCTATCACATTAGTTGGGTTTTATAAATTGTTTTTGCTTGGGCGGTACGCGACAAACCTTTCATCACCTACTCCCGTCGTCTTTATTATAATTCACTACTCGCGCCGCCATTATTGTTACTTTCACTAAGCCCGCATTATACTATTATTTTCACTACTTCGCGTATTGTTACGATTTCTTCATTACACCCGCAACTATTATTGTAACACCCTAAAATTTCTGCTATTTATTTTATTCGAATTAATTAATTATTGTTCGGAATTCTTATTTTATTATTCTTGGTTATACTTCATATTAGTATAACCTCGTTGTTGGGTCAAAACCCACCTTTTTATTTCTTATTGGGCTTATTTTCTAGCTAAACCGTAATACCCATTAATTTCTTTATAAATATCAAGCTAAACCTAGCCTCCTTTCTTTTCTCTCACTTGAAAACCCTAAACCTAATTCTCTCCTTTTTTCCTATCCTTTGTGTCTTGTGGTGGCAGCCCTTCCCCTAGGGTTTCGTGCCCCTTATTCCCTTATTCCCTTTTTCTTCATCATTAATAATCATTCATCTTCGTTTCTAGATCAATCGTAGCCAATCTATTCTTCAATCGTTGTACATTTTATATTTTATTTTCATCTATTCATAGTTTTATGCGTTAGATTATTAAATAGGATCGTTATTATTGTTGGCACGTGTTGATGATGATAGTGAAGGATTCGTGGACAATCCGGAAGAAGATTGTTATATTCTAGAAGAGAATTTACAGTAGTTTTCTACTAAATAGGTAACTAAGTGTTTTTCTTTAATTATATTTATAGAAATTGAATTATTAACATGATATAATGATTGATTGTATGATTAATTGTTTGTGTGGTTATTTATGCTTATGATTCACATGTTTAATTGCATTTAATGTTTATGTTGTTATTCTATTTTCAATTATTAATTTGGTGCGCGAACTAGGGTTTAAATCGCAAAGCCCGGCGTCGTTGGTTGTGGCGCGGCTGTGGGGCTGTCGTGGCCTAGGGTTTTGGCCTCCTCCTTGTGGACGTTAAGGTTATAGTAT
Source organism: Heliosperma pusillum (assembly GCA_022085475.1). Classification (NCBI taxonomy): domain Eukaryota; kingdom Viridiplantae; phylum Streptophyta; class Magnoliopsida; order Caryophyllales; family Caryophyllaceae; genus Heliosperma; species Heliosperma pusillum. Next base: position 15,929 of record JAIUZE010004621.1, on the reverse strand, counting down.
GTTAGACTATAACTTCGCACGTAAGCTACCCATGTTATACATGTTTGACCTATAACTTAGAAAGTGACGTTATGGTGTAGTGTATTATAACAAATCTCGGTGTGGTGACATGGCGGTTAGTGTCGTGTAGTCGACCCCTCGATGAATGTGTTATATAAGACTAAATTATGACGGAAGAGAGTTTTGGTTGATGATACTATAACCTCGCATGTGTAACTAATGTTATAGCTTGAAGTACTATAGCTTTACTGGAGTTAAGTGAACGTTATAGTTGATGATACTATAACCTGACACGCTTACTAATGTTATAGATGGATGTACTATAGCTCTGCTGGAGTTTAAGTTAAGGTTATGGTTGATGATGCTATAACCTGACACGCGTAACTAAGGTTATAGCTTGGGTTACTATAACTTCACTAGTTATAGTAGGAGGTACTATAACATTGCATGTTATATGCTTCTGTGTCTTGTGTTATGGTAGCTTGACCTATAACATGACCTTCAAGGTGTAATGTTGTAGGTCCAGGTACTATAACCTTTGGTCATTTGTGCTTGTTTATGTGTGGTGTTACGGTTAGTTGAACTATAACATTATGTTTGCATATCATCTTGGTTACTCTCATTCTTTGAGGATTGGAGCAGTCAGTTAAATTGTTCTATGAGTTGAGGTAGGATATTCAGTTAAACAATTCTACTTAGTTGAGTTGTGATGTTGTTAACGCATGTTTTGTACAGTCAGTTAAAATGTGCATTTGATTGTTGACTAGTTCAAATAGATGACAGTAGTATTAGTTAAATACTATCGGAATGAATCAAGAGCCGCCCTTCGTGGGTTTATATGGTCTATGTTCGGGGTGCCCAGAGACATCAGTTAATGCTTTGGGTCCCGAGTGTCGTTCGATGTACAATTAATGCAGCGCGAGGTCTGGCCAGGTCTTAGGCATATAGATAGTGGTGATACGCTATACATAGTACCATGGAGGCAGTGGTTATACGCTCCACAACTGATAGAGGCAGTGGTTATACGCTCTGTCAAGTTAGAGGCAGTGGTTATACGCTCTAACAGGCGTTTGCTCTATTCGCTATGCTTTGTTGCTAGCATTTGTGCCTTATGTGTTATGGATTGTGTGCTACTCCTAGTCTTGTGGATATTCATGGTCTAGTGGTCGCATATGATCTAGGTCTGTAGGATTGCATTCATGTAGGTTTGGTTCCGTCTTGGTAAGTTCGAATGCACATCATATTGTACAGATTGTTTCACATCTCATTTATGATTACTGTCTATTGTTATAAATTGTTAATAATTCAGCATATTATAAACATGACTGAGAGAGCATCTAGTTATTCTCGACTGATTGTCGACCCCCCTTTCTCGGGTTGAATTGATTGATGTTTGTCTCGATGTTGGGCTGGAGAGACTTGTTGCAAGAAAAATAATTTGTCTAGAATTAATTTAATTTAAGAAATATTAATCATGTTATAGTTTAGTTTTGGATTTAAGTATCGATTGTTCAGGTATTTCTGCCACCTTGACCCTTGTTTCATCTTTATACTCGGATGAATTATTTACTATTATGGTATTTCTTTTATTTAATAATCTGTGTTGTTACAATTATTGTTACTTTTATTAATTGTATTAGACTTATGTATTTAAATAAATAAAAAATATTTGATTAGAATGTAGTAATTTATCCCCTTACCCAAAATCTCACGAGAAATTCATTTTCGCATATCACAAACTTGCATATAGGTTATGTTTTGTTTTAAAAAAAAGGGCGGAATTATTGTTAAATATGTAAACAAAGATAAAACTTTAAAATTATTATTAAAAAAAATGAAAACTTTGGTTTTATTAGATTTTTTCATAAAATCGTTATTTTTGTTAAAATATACATTAATTACCTAAACAAACTATCCACATATAATTTTTGTATTTCCCATCTTAAAAAAAACGGAAAAAAAAACTATATATTTTTTTTATTTCGTAAAGGATGTTAAAAAAATTTAAGAAAAACTATATATATTTTTTCATAAAATCGTTATTTTTGTTAAAATATACATTAATTACCTAAACAAACTATCGACATATAATTTTTGTATTTCCCATCTTAAAAAAAACGAAAAAAAAAAACTATATATATTTTTTTTATTTCGTAAAGGATGTTAAAAAAATTTAAGAAAAATATTCAGTTCTTTAATACAACATAAATATTTTTATTTTTATAAAATATTTTAAAAATCTTCTCTAGTTGATGCTAATTATTTTAACTTTTGATTTCATTGTGAACTTTTTTTTTTTTTTGTATTTTAAAAAGTATAATCTCACTTATGTAATATGATATGTTGACTTTATGATGAGATTTTGGGTAAGGGGTTTAATTTCACCTTTTGCATAACTTATGGGGCCTAATTGCTACAATCTAAAGTTAAGGGGTTTAATCTCACGATTAGTCAAATTAATGGGGCTAAATCACTATTTTCGCGCATCAAAAATATATAGTATATGAATTTCGCGCATCTAAAGTTATGTTTATATATAGTCAGGGGGGACCCATGTCGGTTCCTATGGGGTCACGTGCCACCCATAAAAAAATAAAAAATCTGGAAAAAATAGAACGCAAACAACATCCTTCTTCATTATTTCACTATACCACATAATAAGAAACAACTTTGAACCTCCACCACCCAAGCCACCCACCTGTCGGTAGGGCTGAGCAAAAATATACGATACAGTTTTAATACACGGATACGATACGGTGTACGGTTTTAATTACACGGATTTCTGGGTACACGATACGAATTTCCGGGTATACGATACGGTTTTTAAAAAACCGTTTTGGGTCCGGGTCAGGGGAAAATCAAAATCGGGTATACAGTTTTTGACACGGTTTAATTAAAAATAACAAAAAATAAGTTGTATGTGAAACTTTTGGTTTGATATGTAATATTTGTGTGAAACTTTGTGGGTCAATCTTTGAATGTGAAACTTGCAATGTACGTAACTACTTTGTGGGTGTCAAAGTTCTATGTGAAGCGATGAAAGTTTGCATTTTGGCATCTTAAAACTAACTTTGCAAGTAGTTATGTTTCGTAATGATATGCCTAATAGATTATAAGGTCATCCTACTAACGGGCCGTTACTAATTTTGTGAAATCAAATTTTGAGTTTTGACCATTATTAATTAAACCGGATCCGGGTATACGGGTTTAGGGTACCCGGTTTAACCGGGTATACGGAAACCGGGTACCCAATTAAACCGGGTCGTATCCGAGTATTAGTTTTTGCCCTTAGAAAAACCGGGTACCCGATACGGTTTTTAAAACCTTATCGGGTACCCGGTTTTGCTCACCCCTACCTGTCGGCTCAGTCACCCCACCGGCCACCACAGGCTCCCAGGCTGCCAGTCCAGCCGCCCACAGCCCACCCAGGTACTAATTGTCTAATTATCCCCAATTTAATTTCTAACTTGCAAACCCTAAATTTGTAAACCTCTAATTCGATTTTATATTTGTATTCTTGTAATCTTGTTGTGTGCTTAATTAGACAATGTTTCTTTGAATTGTTCTAATTGTTATGTGTTTAATAATTTAATTAGACAATTTAATTGTTTTTTACTTGTTTGTATAATGTATTTGGACATATGGTTGTCTACTTGTCTTACTTGTCTTTGAAATTAGAATAGTTTCTTTGAATAGTCTGTTATTCTTAATTCTTACTCCCTCCAATCCAATCCAAACTACCCACTCACTTTTTAAAGTCAAACTTGTAAAATATTGACATCGATTATATTAGGTCAAATCTTCAAAATTAATATATAAAATTTATTTTTTTACGTTTGTTATAAGAATAAGTTTCGGAAAATTACAATTTCGACCCAAAAAAATGATATATAAATGACTAAAAACGCGGTCAAAGTGTCGTCTCGTAGACTGCAAAAAGTCAAATGGGTAGTTTGGATTGGATTGGAGGGAGTATATTGTTGTATGTAATTAGTGTTGTATTGTTGTTTGTAATTAGTTGAAGAAGATGCGGAAGAATAAAAGTATTCTAGACTATTGGAGTAAGGAAATAAAGTCCCAAAAATCATGTTTATCGTCTACACCATTATCAAGTGAACCTCAAGAAGCTAATGAAAGCGAGCAAGATGAAGAACACCTGTCACTAATTGAGGATGAAAGTTGTGATCCAATACAAGTACATAATCAAAGTGAGCAATGCGATCAAACACAGTTCAAGTAGACAATCAAAGTGAGTTAGAGTCTTCTTTCACCTCTTCTCGTGATGAAGAAATTGAAGATGAACTTGATCTTTTGCCACATGATCCGGGAAAACGAAAACCTATTTTATCTTATCCGGTTAATTATCGAGATGATGTAAGAAGAGGATTTATCGAGAAGATGTGTTGTACACCGGAACCAATTGGAGATTTCCCTCAAACATTTGATAGTGGCAAAATGCGCCGCTTTAAAGCTCACTGGTATATTACTTATGATTGGCTTGAGTATAGTGAGCAATTTGATAAAGCTTTTTGCTTTGTTTGTTACTTGTTTAAGGATCCTAAATCTTCTCCCGGTAGAGATTCATTTGTGGAGGGAGGGTTCAAAAAGTGGAAAATGCATTAGAAAGATTTAGGAAACATGTTAGTGATGTTGGAAGTGCTCACAATCAAGCAAAAGAAAAATTTGATCATTTCATAAATAAAAAAATTTCTATAATAGAAAAGGTTGACAAAGTAAGTAGCAAAACCAAGGCTACTTACAAGGCTCGCTTAGTATATTATCTTCAATGTTTGATATTTCTTTTGAAACAAGGTTTAGCATTTCGTGGTCATGATGAAAAAGAGAGTTCAAATAATAAGGGAAATTTTCTTGAACTTTTGGAATGGCTTGCGGGAAGATGTGAAAGTGTTTCTAAAGTTGTCCTCACTAGTGCTCCGGGTAACCACCAAGTTACATGCCCTAAAATCCAAAAAGATCTTATCAAATGTTGTGCAAAAGAAACTACTAGGCTCATTATTAAAAATCTTGATAATGATTTTTTTTATAATATTAGCCGATGAGTCTTGTGATGTCTCTAACAAGGAGCAACTAGCCCTTTGCTTACGGTATGTTAATAAAGAATGAAAATTATGTGAAAGATTTCTTGAGATTGTGAAAGTAAATGATACGACTAGTATGACACTTTTAGCCTCAATTAAGAAATTACTTGATGAATATTCATTAAGTATGTCGAATATTCGGGGTCAAGGTTATGATGGAGCAAGTAATATGAGAGGTGAGTAGCATGTATGGTCTTAGAAACTTGATAATGAGGAATAACCCACATGCCTACTATGTCATTGTTTTGCTCACCAACTTCAACTAACTCTTGTAGCGGTTGCCAAAGAAAATTGTGAATGTGCCAAATTTTTTATGCATCTTGGAATTGTACTTAATACAATTGGATCCTCTTGTAAGAGATTGGCGATGCTTAAAGATGTTCAAGCTAGAAAATTGTTAGAAGCCTTAGAATTGGATGAAGTTGAAAGTTGAAAAGGGTTGAATCAAGTGCTTGGTTTAGCTAGGCCGGGAGATACTAGATGGGGTTCTCATTTCAAAACAATCACACATCTTATTGTTATGTATTCTTCAACCATTGAGGTTCTTGAGAAAATTGGTTTATCTTCAAAGTGTGTGGATGATCGTGCAAAAGCACAAATTGCAATTGACCATCTTGAATCATTTGACTTTATTTTCATGATACATCTAATGAAAGTCATTTTTGGATATACTAATGAATTATGCCAAGCATTACAAAGAAGGGACCAAGATATTGTTAATGCGATGACACTCGTGGATTTAACTAAGAAGCAATTACAAGTTATGAAAGATGATGGATGGGACAAATTCTTTGGTACGGTAAGTGACTTTTGTGAAAAACTAAATACTGAAGTGCCGAACATGAATGATTTTTATGCTCCTCCGGGAAGATCTAGACGTTTCATTGATAAAGTTGCTAACCTTCATCGGTATCGAATTGATATGTTCATGAGTGTGATTGATAAGCAAGTTCAAGAACTTGAAAGCCGCTTTGATGAAAGAAGTACGGAGTTGCTCACGTGTATGGCGTGTTTGAGTCCGGTCAATTTATTTGCTTCTTTTGACAAGAAAAAGTTGTTAAGACTTGCGGAGTTTTATCCTAAGGAGTTCTCACAAGTTGATATAATTGGGCTTTCATTTCAACTTGATATTTTTATTAGTGATATGAAGAATGACTCGAGATTTCATCATTTGAAGAACATAGGTGAGGTGTTGGTAAAGCTTATTGAAACAAACAAACATCTTTCATATTCATTTGTTTGTTTGTTGCTTAAGCTTGTCTTGATACTTCCGGTTGCAACGGCAAGTGTGGAAAGAGTGTTCTCCTCAATGACGTTTGTGAAAAATAAGTTGAGAAATAGAATGGGCGATGAACTATTGAACTATTGTTTGGTTTCATTTATTGAGCGAGACTTTTTTGTACAAGTGATGATGATGATATCATTAGTCACTTCCAAAACATGAAATCTCGTCGAATGGTATTAGATTAACTCTTTAATTTTGTGTTACATTGATGTTATTTTGATAATGTAATGTTGACGATGAAATTTATGTAATAAAACTTTATATTTTTTTCACTTTTTATTATTGTGCCCCCTTTTAGTAATATCTAGGTCCGCCACTGTATATAGTATAGTATAGATAATGGGATATCCAAAATATCAAAACCGATAACCGAATCCAATACAATATCTAAAATTTCCTATACAAATATCCGATCTAAACTCAATTTCAAATCGGAAATCCGATTTTTCTTATCGGATTCCGTTCAAATTTGGCTGTTTTGCCCAATCCTATCCGCCACTGTACGTACACTTGGTTCCTATATGAACATTGTAAATTTAAAACTCGTATAAGCAAGTTAAACAAGTGCATAAATAGTTGGGGAAACAAGGATGAGTAGTCAGAGCAAACACTAAACTAAAGAATAAAACAATAAAAAGAAAAAACATTGAATTGGGTGTGCAATGGCACTAAGAGAGGAAGATGGCGATGTTTTGATGCTAGAGGACCCTGCCCTACTGCGAAAGCTAGCACTTCTTTTACTACATAAGGAAGAGGTACTCATGGATAGGATGACTTCTGAGCCGGAACGTGTGAAATACTTGGAAAATTGCAACAACACTTATGATGGAGTCATTCAACTGCTTACCAATAGTGAGGATTTACTCCAAAAACACAAAGAGAGCGAGCAGGATGACGTGCCAAAGATCGTCGAGGACATCCACCATTATAATATTATATCACCTCTTTCATCAATATGAGCTTGCAATGCATTAGGAATTGTTCTTTGCGAGTCACCTGCATCGACAAAATTAAGACTCATTTCGCTGCCCTTGTTGAGGCTGTTGATGAAATTCAACAGGGGGAAGTTGCTGGTGCTCGCCGTCTAGCTGAGGAGGTCACCTTGTATAAGGAGTACATGTGGGAGTACACCAATAAGTGTCGAAGTGGCTCAGCCCGAGCTCTTTCCAAATTATTTTCCGAAATGGTCAAGCAAAAAGGCATCGAATTTTCTGACCTTATTGAAGAGTACAATTTCCTTTGTTTTCTTTCCATCTTTATGTGTCCAACGCTTTACATTCGTCATCATTTTCATCCGCTATGCAAATTTCTAACACGTTCACCTCTTCTAGGTACAAGAACAAGCTTGGACTCGCTAGTGAATTTGAAGAACTTGAAGATATCGAAAAACTTTCGGTAAATATTTTTTGTCAATTGAACTTGTTCGTAAGAATAGTTATAGACCACTGTCTGCTTCTACCGAAACTAAATACCACCCAAAATAAAACTAAAAAAATTAGATTCTATATGGTAACCTTATGTTTGCTCTCATGTTTGTAAACAATTTTAACGGAACAAAAAAGCCTTTGATAGCCCAAAATTTAGGATCACGAGTTTCGATAGAGGACTTTTTTTCCCAAATGGACCGTCTTTACGAGATCTTCGTTTTGGAATAGGAAAACTTGTAACGTGCAGAGAACTTGAGTCGTGAAGCGATTTACAGCTAGTCAAACTTTAAACTTTAACTCACCATACCTCTTCGCGGCGAGTTCCAAATCTAACCTTTTCTTACCACTCATTCTGGAATACTGAAGAGACAAATTAATGGGTAGACTCCTTCTATAGTTCTTTTTTTTTATTCAAGTGTCGGAAATCGAACCCCTGTGCACTCGTTTAAAAATGAAATCCTTATGACGGACCAAGACACCAACCAACTTTAGTTTCATTCAATAGGAATGATAGCAATGTTGCCAACATTATTTTAATGACAACAACACAAAACGAATGATATTTACTATTTTGTTTTAGTCTGTCTTGCTTGTGACGATCACAAGTAAGAGATCTCTCACAACCACTCTCACCTGCCCTCCCACTTGCCCGTCCCACGTGCCTCCTTTATCTCACGTCACAATCTGTCACAAAAGAGAATTTTTTTATTTTGTTTACTTCCTAGAACAATTAATTAAATTAGTAGATACTCGGTACTAATTAAATTTCTTCTTTGATTTCGATTGACTAGATACAATTAGATTTGACAAAACTGACGCATTCGAATGACCCGGCCAGAAAAAAATTACCCAAGACTCATTACCTAAATTACTTGACCTGTTTATCTCTCAACTCGAAACGAAATGCGTGACATATCCGAAATAACCTGATCCAATTGATCCATTTGCATGCCTATTCCTAAAAATATAGTATGAAGTCGTCACAATTCTTAGAAGGAAGAAAGTAAAACTCTGGGAACCACAAAATACTATTATATGAGTTCGTCTTACATTAAAATACAGTAAAATTGCGTAATTATTATATTTTTCATTCAATTTTGTATAATTTAATTTAATGTGTACGTACAATTTTATTATGAAATGATTTGTTAGAAGACCCGTTCTATCAAATGGACATTGTCCTTAATCTTCTTAATTCAAAGAGTTAGAGTTGCAGTTTCACCCTTATTTCTTAAAATCATTTTCAAAACGGATAATTCATGCGGTATCCCCGAACTATGATACTTTGCACGTAATACCCAATTTTTCGCTTCGAAAAACTTCAAATGACCATAACTCGTAATTAAGAGCTCCGAATAAAAAGATACTTTTATTCAAACTACTCGTCTTTTCATGAGCTACGGTTTGAAATAAAAGTATTTTCAAAATGGAAAAAAGGGAAATAAAAGTGAAAGAATAAAGTTGCAGAGTGGAGGTAGCTAGTAATTTGAATAAAGTACAGGTACTTAACAACATAATTGAGGAGTCCGGGAGGGCAAGAATCCCAAAAATGGAGGTGGGAAGTGCATCATGTAGAATTATATTATTGAATGAATTATACATTAAGAAGCATACATGAATATATAAGCTACTTACAAAGATTGTTACCTAAGATTAAGGAATTAGTTTCCTAGGTTAAGTCTAATACTAAGGAAAGAATAAGTCAGAAATATTGACTAAAGATATTGAGAATATGCAATTATACAGGAGGAATAATAATGCTAATTATTGTCCAACATCCCCCCGCAAGACGGACGGCCGGGAGGAGAGACCGATCTTGGATAAAAGCATATCGAAACGAGGGCGAGGGAGAGCTTTTGTAAGCGCATCTGCAAGTTGGTCGTCATTAGCAATGGGAACAACACGCATACAACCAGATTGGACTCGTTCGCGGATGAAATGGTAATCAAGGGCAACATGTTTCATGCGGGAGTGAAACACGGGATTAGCTGAAAGACTCGTGGCACCGAGATTGTCACAGTACACAGCAGGGGCCGAAGGGAGTACAATGTGAAGCTCAGTAAGAAGGTGACCGAGCCAGGTGAGCTCAGCCATGGCATTTGCAATGGAGCGGTATTCAGCCTCCGTGGACGATCGAGCAACAGTTTTGTGTTTCTTGGAGCTCCATGAAATGGGATTGCAGCCAAGATAAACAATGTAAGCACCAGTAGACGTGAGATCATCAGGATTACCTGCCCAATCGGAGTCGGAATAAGCATGGAGACGGAGTGGGGTATGACGATGAATGAGTATACCATGGGCTGCCGTTCCAGCCAAGTACCGAAGAAGTCGTTTTAGCGCTGACCAATGGTTCACTGTAGGTTGGTGCATAAATTGAGAAAGCTTACTAACAGCGAAAGCAATGTCCGGACGTGTGAGAGAGAGGTACTGCAAACTGCCCATAAGCGCCCGGAATTCAGTGGCATTGTCGAATAGAGAGCTATCACGAAGACTCAATTTGGCCGTGGAATCCAGAGGGGTTGAGCACGGTTTAGCATCAGTCATGGAGGCTCGAGCAAGGAGGTCGGTTGTATATTTATGTTGAGTGAGAAAGAGACCTTTGGCACATGGTTGGACCTCAACTCCTAGAAAATAAGCAAGAGGGCCAAGGTCTTTGAGGGAGAACCGCTTAGCTAGAGCTTGGATGAAGGAGTCGACTTGAGCCGCGCACGCACCTGTGATAATAATATCATCTACATACACAAGAACAAATAGATCATGAGTTTTGTCAAGTATAAATAGAGAGGTGTCAGAGACAGAGTTACGGAAACCCGTGTCAAGGAGATACGTGCGGAGTTCAGTGTACCAGGCTCGGGGAGCCTGCTTTAGGCCATATAACGCCTTTTTGAGGCGGCACACATGGGACGGGTATTGAGAGTTAATAAATCCCGGAGGTTGGGCCATGTATACCGTATCGGTGAGCGTTCCTTGGAGAAAAGCATCATTAATATCCAGTTGTCGAAGCGACCAATTCCTAGTGACAGCAATACTCAACAGTAAACGGACCGTGGCAGGCTTTATAACGGGGCTGAAAGTTTCATTATAGTCTAACCCGGGGCGTTGGTGGAATCCTTTTGCAACAAGACGGGCCTTGTGCTTATGGATTGTGCCGTCGGGATTATATTTGATGCGAAAAACCCACTTACAACCCACAAGATTTTGGTTAGTGGAAGCAGGAACCAGTTCCCAGGTTTGGTTTGCTTGGAGGGCATTGAACTGAGCCTCCATAGCGGCACGCCAGGTTGGGTCGAGGAGGGCCTGTTTCGTGGTTTTGGGTTCAGTGGGCTGAACTTGAGCAGTAAGGTTTAATTTGTTGATTGGTTTGTAGATGTTGTGGGAAGCACGAGTGTCATGAGGGTGGGTCGGTGGATGTGGGACAGACAGAGAAGGGGCGGGCTGAGGTGCAGGTGGAGGATTGGTGGAGGGGCGTCGGGAATAGGTCTTGGTGATGGGACGAGAGGAGCGAGGGGTTGTTGGGGGAGGGATAGAGACGGGGGCAGGGGACGGGTCAGGGACAGCAGGTGGGTCAGGGATGGCGGGTGGGGCAGAGCTTGTAGGAGACGTGAGGAGGGAGAGGGGAAGTTGACACCATGTGTCAGACGTGGGGAGAGGAGTGGTGTCGGGCGTGGAGGAGAAGGGGTACGAGTTTTCCATAAAGCGTACATGGCGGGAAATGTATATGCGATGTGTGGTAGGATCGAGACACATATAGGCATGCTGGGTAGGGGAGTAGCCTACGAAGGTACAGGGCACGGACCGGGGTTCGAGTTTGTGGCGAGTATAGGGTCTAAGCCAAGGGTAACATAGGCTACCAAAATTGTGGAGATTATGGTACTTGGGAGATGTTTGAAATAGGGAAAGGTAGGGAGATTTATGAGCAAGTGTGGAGGTAGGCATGCGGTTTATGAGGTAGACCGCAGTTTGGAAGGCGAGAGACCAATATTTGATGGGCATGGAGGCATGGGAGAGTAGTGCAAGACCGGTGTCTACTATATGCCGATGTCGTCGTTCCGCAAAACCGTTATGTTCAGGGGTGTGTGGGGGTGAGGTGAGATGTTGAACACCGTTTGTGGCTAGGTCGTGTTTTAGTTTCTCAAATTCACCTCCGTTATCGGAGTAAAGTGTGAGTAGAGGACGGGAAAATTGTTTCTCGACAAATGCTTTGAAGTTTAAGAATATGCGTTGTGTGTCGGATTTTTTCTTGAGAGGAAAGAGCCACGTAAATTTTGTGAAATGATCGACGAATATGACGTAGTATTTGTAGTCATCAAATGAATAAATTGGAGAGGTCCATAAATCACTAAAGACTACTTCTAGTGGAAATTGTGTGGTAAGCGAGGAAATAGTAAATGGCAATTTATGACTCTTATAAATTGAACACGCATTGCAATTGTTATTATTGGAGGACAACGATTTAACATTCAAAGAGGAAACAATTTGATTAAAAACTGTGGAATGGGGATGACCAAATCGATGGTGAAGGTCAGCTGGGTGAACGGTCACGGTTTGAACTTGCGGAGGCGACAACGAGGGCCAGTAGTAGACTCCATCTCTTGCAGGGCCAGAAAATAAGGGAGCGCCAGAATTACATGCCTTCACAACAAAAGAGGTAGAGGTGAAGTCAATAAAAACATTATTATCAGCGCAAAATTTTGAGACGGAAATAATATTTTTATGCATTTTTGGGACATGGAGGACATGTTGTAATTGAAAACAGGAATGAGAGGAGTAGGGAAGGGACACCAAACCAGCATTGGAGATAGGGAGACCGGTGCCGTCACCAATGACGATTTCATCAGTTCCATCATAAGGATAATGGAGGGACAGATTTGCTAAGTCAGCAGTGACATGGTGCGAGGCACCGCTATCGAGGAGCCAGGGTTTGGATTCGGTGGGGGGAGTGAGAGCCGTGGGGTTTGCTTGGGCAGGGGAGTTCCTGGTGTAGGGTGGGATAGAGATGTCAGGGTAGAGTGCCTTGAAGGTGGGGCAATAGGTTAAGGTGTGGCCTTGGACATGGCACCACTGACATTTGCCACGGAACGGGTTTTTGGGGTTTTGGTTTGTGTGGTTTGTGGACTGAGTGGCAGTGGCAGGGGCACGGTTATGTGGGGCAGCGGAGTGACGGGTGTAGGTAGGATGAGCCATCGGATTGAAGGTAGTAGTTTGGGAAGTTTCAGTTTGGTGGATGATAAGTTCGTGGCGGATGAGTTTCTCATGAAATTCGGAGAAGGTAATTGGGGTGTCACGGGCATTCACGGCATCAATGACAGATTGGTAGGATGAGGGTAATCCGTCAATGATGTGATCCGTAATGTCCTCTTGAGATAGGGTAGTACCGAGAAGGGCAAGTTCATCTACAGTGGCCTTAATTTTGTGCAGAAAGTCGGTGATGGAAGATGAACCTTTGGTGGTGGTTTTGAGTTTGTGACGTAGTTGTTTAATGTGGCCACGAGAAGGACGGGCATAGGATGAAGCGAGAGCATCCCATGCGTCTTTCGTCGTTGCTAAACGGTTGAGAATGGGACTAACAGTGGGTACAAGTGTGCTTGCCACGGCACCGAATAACAGTCGATCTTGCCGAAACCAAGTATTGTACGCTGGATTCGGAACGCGTTGTTGATCTTTGTCAGCAATAGTTTTGGGTGGTGAAGGGGTACCATCAATGAAGGAGGATAGGTCATAACCTTGCAACAAGGCTTCAAACTGGAGACGCCATTGTTGGTAGTTAGACCCATCGAATTTGGTGATGGCATGGATGTTGACGAGCACAAGGGGTTTGGAGGGCTCGGAGTTGTTAGGGATGGTGTTACCCGACATTGTTTAGGGGGTCGAGTAGCACGGTTGTTTTGTGAAGTTGGTAGGGAGATCAGAACCTTTCTCCTGATACCATGTAGAATTATATTATTGAATGAATTATACATTAAGAAGCATACATGAATATATAAGCTACTTACAAAGATTGTTACCTAAGATTAAGGAATTAGTTTCCTAGGTTAAGTCTAATACTAAGGAAAGAATAAGTCAGAAATATTGACTAAAGATATTGAGAATATGCAATTATACAGGAGGAATAATAATGCTAATTATTGTCCAACACATCAATGGGAGTAACGGTGCTAGTGACAGCAGCCGCGTTGATTGCATATGACATATTCTCAGCAGAATACAAGTTAGAGGCAATTGTACGTAACACCCTGAACGTGGCTGTTGAAGTATGAGACTTTTAGTATGCTCTAGAATGTTCTAGAAGTGTCCGGAATATTCTAGAAGTGTCCGGAATATTCTAGAAGTGTGTAGAGTTATCTAGATTGTACTAAAATACTCTAGAAGGCTCATGAATGTTCTAGGTATGTCTAGAGAAGTCTAGAACCACCGAAGCATCCTTAAACAAAATAAATGAGGATGAATTAAAAGATCCCAAAGCCTTGTTCTTCATCTTAAATGCCGTTTCGGATACCATTTTTCCACTAATAATGCGGGCATCTACCGCAAAAGAAGCATGGGATCTACTTCAATTATTCCATGGTGGTGAAAGAATAAGAGCTATACGTCTAAAAAACTTAAGAAAGGATTTCGAAAATTTGAAGATGGGGGAGAATGAAGACATAAAAGCCTATACTTCAAGAGTAATGGAGATAGTTAATCAAATGAAGATATACGGAGAAGATATTTCAGAAACGAGAATTGTGCAAAAAATTCTCGCAAGTTTGACAAAACAATTCGACATGATTGTCACTGTTATTGGAGAATCAAGAGATCTATCGAAGCTCACTGTGACGGAGCTAGTTGGATCCTTACACGCCCATGATCAGAAATTCAAGATTCAAGAATCCTCCTCCGACGATGCAATTCGGAATTTGGAAGATAAGAAGGTAAAACAAAAGGAGACCTTAGTCCCTGAGCATCTCCAAGGTGACGTTGACACGATCAACAATGATCATCTTACACCTCCATTAACTCTTAATGTACATTCTCCAACCTCATATGACAATTCAGATAATGCTATGGGAGCGCGAGGTAAGAAAGATCTCTTTGCAAAATGTCATGTTACTAATTTGAATGAAGAGGAATACAAGAGATGCTACCATGTTATAAAGGAGTCTAAAAACTATGATGAGGCTTCCAGACATAAGGAGTGGCAAGATGCAACGAAGACGAAAATAAACATGATAAATAAAAACAACACATGGGATTTGGTTGATAAGCCAAAAGATCAGAAGGTGATTGGTGTAAAATGGTTCTATAAAACCAAGTTGAATCCCGGTAGTTTTTTCAACAAGTATAAGCCAAGATGTGCGGTCAAAAGATACTCGCAACAAGCTGAAGTTGATTATGGCAGTACATTTGCTTCGATTGCACGACATGATACTAAATTGAGGAAGAGATTTACGCCGAGCAACTATCATATTTTACTATACAAAAGAAGAAAGAAAAGAAAGAGGAATGTTAAGTTCCTCAAGTCCAAGTTTGGCATTACACCAAAAGTCTCAAGGAGGAGTGTTGAAGTATGAGACTTTTAGTATGCTCTAGAATGTTCTAGAAGTGTCCGGAATATTCTAGAAGTGTCCGGAATATTCTAGAAGTGTCCGGATTATTCTAGAATTGTGTAGAGTTATCTAGATTGTACTAAAATACTCTAGAAGGCTCATGAATGTTCTAGGTATGTCTAGAGAAGTCTAGAACCTTCTAGAGATATCTTGTAAGTATAGAAGAACTGTAAAAACTTACAAGACTAGGTCACTCTAAAATGTTCTATTCTAAAGAATTCTAGGAATGTAGGAAAAGGAGGAGGAGCACTATAAATAGAGGTCCTCACCTCCCATATCCATGTATCCATTTGGGATCATCCAAGTATAACCAAAATCACAAACAAATCAATAAAACAAATAAATTCCTTCAACTAATCTTCAACTAAATCAACTAACTAATCTCCCTTCACTCCCCCATACACCAACAGTGGCATCGGAGATTGGGGCATTCGAAGTACAAGTGGCTGTTGAAGGCATAGTGACTCCTCTTGTAGCGGAATTTGTTGAGACGGCTGGTGTTCTCATTGTAGCGGCTTCTGGTTTCATAGCC